>JADRCD010205781.1:0-23911 GCA_019843815.1 Montemys delectorum | reverse complement strand
GGGATGCGGATCCTGAGAACTGAATTCTGGTCCTGTGCAAAAGTAGAAAGCAATTTAAATCCCCTTCTCATCCTCAAAATATGAAAACTAAGAAGGAAAATGAGGAAGAAGGGTGGAGGAGGAGAAGAAGGAGGGAGAGGAGCAGAGAGAGGAAAAGCATTTGTAATCAGGGTGGCAGTCTTTCTGCCTGCTTTTGGGTGCTTATAATGTTAGTAAATGTGTTATTCACTGTTTCTGGACATCTTACAGTGTCCACTGCACTCACAAAACATACATTTCCAGTTCTTCTAACTGTACCACTTGAGGACCATCCATCTTTTTTTAAGTGTATTTTTAAAACGAGTCACAAATCTCTAGAGTGAATTATGCTTTCTGTTCTAATTTCAAGGCACAACTGAACTAGTATACTAATAAAGTCTCAAGGCAGACGTAGCTATTAGATGAAGTTTAAAAAATAGTTGGAAGAGAAGTGTGGTTAAAATATAAACCAACTCATTTTTATACTTGGGACTATTCTTTCTATATTAAAATATGAATGAAATAATTCTGTCAGAGTTTTAAATATATAATCAACATGCTAGGGGGTTAGACTTTGGTAACATGTATGCTGTGGTTGAAGGAATGGGCTCACAACATCTTTTTAAAACTGTCTATTAGCTAAGGGGGTGATAGGAATTAAAATGTAATTCAAATGAAGTGTTTCTATACTTTACATGCAGTTTTTAAATCATGCGTTGTAAGATGTGGTGTGTGTGTGTGTGTGTGTGTGTGTGTGTGTGTGTGTGTGTGCAACGTTTATCTACTTATTTAGTGGGTGGGAGGCACATGCTTGTGTCAAATGTACAGAAGTCAGAAGGCAACTTGCAGGAGTTAGTTCTCTCTAATCATGTGAGTTCTCAGGATGAAACACAGTTCTTTGAACTTAGTGGCAAGAGCCTTTACCTGCTCAGCCATCTTTTCCTGTTAGTTTGAGGATTCTCAAAATAGTACTTTCAAATATCCTATTTTTCTTGCAATTTTTTATTGTTTATTTCATTTACTTACATTTCAAATGCAAATAAATCCCCCTTCCCCGTTTCCCCTCCCAAAACGCCCTATCCCACCCCACCTCCCCTGCTTCTGAGGGTTCTCTCCTACCCACCCACCCACTCTTTCCTCCTCATTCTTAAAGATGGGAGTCAGAATCTTAGAGGCCTCCACTTCTCTCCCACTAGAACTTATCAGGGCTATAGGAAAGTCTTTGTTCCTTCCATTGTGCATGTTTTATTTGTGAAATGTGACAAATCATGACTGAGGGTCTAGTTGAAACCATTGTGGGATTTACTTTCTCAACCTACATGTTTTAAAAAACCCAGAACATTTGATGTATTTGTATCTGAGATTGCTTTAGAAAGGTGGTCTGGGATTTACTTATTTCAATGCTGTGATCAAATACCGGGTTAGAAGGAACCTAAAAAGGAAGAGTTTATTCAGGTTCACAGTTTGAAGGAGCAGCTTATCTTGGTGTGCCTGGCATAGTGGGAAGAACAGGAGGCATTCAGGAATCAGAGATAGTTAAACCCAGCTTCTCATTTTCTTTTTATTCAGTTCAAAATTTCAACCTGAGCGATATGCATCCCACAACATCTGGTAGGGCGAAGCTTCCCTCTCTCAATCAGCTCACCCTAGACTGGCAAGCACAGTCATACCCAGAGAACTGCCTCCTAAGCTCGATTCTATGAGGATGCCAATGAAGATTCACCCCTGTACAGCCCTAAGATTGAAAAGTCAGTGAGTCTCAAGGACTATTTAAGTTGTGGCATGTGACAGACACAATTGAGCTCCCAACACCAAAGGGGAAAGAAAGCCAATTGGTTGCAGATACCAAAAGCAATACCAAACCCAGAAAAAGGAAGCTGAAAGATTATGAGGCAGAGAAGTCATTATTTAAAACAAAGCCACTGGGAAGGAAAACTAAAACAGGCATGTAAATGAAAGCATCAGAGAATTGAAGATACTGAACTTAGGTCTGCCAAGAACAGGCCTGAACCCTGTAGAGTTTTCTTTTTCAGGTTAAAAAAATTATTTTTATTTGAATACATGTAATATTCAAGTAAAAACAGCCTGACTCTTCAAATCTACCAATCATTTATATTTTCTTGACTCAGAAAAGAAGAATAATTGCTTTAGATCAAAACACATACATTAAACTTTTAATTGTCAACCATTGAGATAGGACCCAAGCAGCTTGTCTGAAATATCTTTACTCTGTGTCCCCGCCCAAACTAGGTAGTTTTTCCTTATGGCCCAGACTAGGAAAGTTATCATTTTCTGACCAAGGTTGTATCCCCATGGGATGAAAGGGCTAACACATTGTCTTTATTCTATACACACACACACACACACACACACACACACACACACACACACACACGTAGTATGTTGTCTCGGATAAAGCCCATCATGTCTCTGTCATTTTAATATAAACAGCAAATGTAATTAAAACTCATTTCTAACAGTTAGTAAATATTCAACTAAATGCTTTGTTTACCATTAAACCCAATGTAATGTCTTCCAATGCAGAACTCCATAGCTCTGTCCACTGACTGGTACTGAGTGTTGAACCATGGCCCTCACATGTTAGCGCATCACTCTGTCACTTAACTACACTCCACATCCCTGTTTTGTTTCTCGTGTGGTTTCTATTGGTATAACATTCCCCCAGCCACATTTGTACAAGTAGACAAGTTGGTACTATAATTTTAAATAGAATCGAGTATCTACAATCTAACATTGTTATTCAAAGATTTGAACCACACACATAAACAAAATCATATGGTAACAATTTTACTGTGTGAATAGATACTCCTACATCTGATAGATGGCATGTTGGCTCACCAATAAAGAAAATTGTATTTTAAGGGATCAAGACGTCCAGGGTCAGCCACGATCATGCATTTTTCAATACCCAAGGCATGGTAAAAATGATTGATCTGGACATTTACAAGGTGGCTCTGGACATTTTTTATTTAACTAGATAGTTTTTTCTTATGGCCTGGACTAGGAAAGTTATTATTTTCTGACCGAGGTTGTATTCCCATGGGAATGAAAGGCCTAACACATTGTCTTTATTTTATTGACCCTGAGAAAGCATATCCCAAGATACATTTTGTTATTATGGGATGAGGAGAAACTATGACTAATCTCTATGAATTTGAACAAATAAAGGATACTTCTTGTGGCAAAGGGAAAAAAATGAAGGCTATATTTTTAGGTAATGGTTATGTAAAAGTTGCTTCTAAATGAATCGTCTTAACTTGAGAAAAATATATAATGTTTTCCTTCAGGAAACTCATTTACTTCTTCCAGTGGAGCTTTTTGTAGACTATATAGGTTTTTCAACTAAGCTGAGGAAATCAATTATTTATTGCTACCACAAGAGAACAATCTGCTGCACACAACACTTTATGACAGTGGGGAAAGGAAGGGTGATGCTCTGGGAGCTTATTGAAGTGGTCCAGTTTGGCTTTGACTGGATCTCACTGTGTCACTGCTCTCTGATGCATAAGCACCAGTAGCGCAAAATCTCTGGTCCAGTGAGTTGAATGTTCTGTTCCTAGGGAGTAGGTCTCACCTACCAGCTCCCCTTAGCAAGAGAGGAGACCAGAAAGGAGACTCTAACTGCCGGTCTAGAGAAAAAAAAAATGGAATGCTGCTACATGATGCTTTGACTAGATGACATATAAAACCACTTTTAAAAAATGAACAAGTCTACGACTTCCCTGACAAGCATGTCTTGGGGCACTTTGTGAACATGTCTGCCACAGTCCACGACAAGGAATATCACTGAGAGTACCCCATATACTCATACCCATATACATTTCTGTAAGGCTTGAGCTGGCAATATACTGTTGTAGTTATTAAAGAATTATTTAGTTACTAAATATATCTACTTCAAAACTCCAGGTAACGCATTGGACTGTTTTATCCCTAGAGTTAGATTTTGTTTTCAGACAGGATCCAATGGATCTTTCAATGTAATTCTAATTAAGTCAATATAAAGATATAGGTGCTGAGTAAATATCACTGTACTATCTTCAGTAAAGGATACGAAGCCCTCAGGGACTCCACCAAGGCACGTGGGCTCTTGATTTCATATAATCTCCATTCTGCTAGTGTGCCCTTGATTAAGAATTTCTGTGAATCCGACTTGGATGGACATATTTCATCTGAATGAAGACTTTGGTAACCTATGAGTCAGCATTTCATATGATTAATTGAATGCCACTTAGCGGACAGTGGGGGACAGAATAACAATGTCTAGTGATCACTGTGCTAATTCAAAGGCAAAATCCATTTGCGAGTGCATCCTACAGGCTCTAGGATCAGCAGGTAGGGAAATCAGCAGCAGCCCATTAGCCTGCGAACATCATCTGCTTCCTAATTACACCGTAATTAGATCAGGGATAATTACTTTTATTTCTATTATTATTGCTCAGAGTACCTTAGAATCTTGGACTCATAATGTTATGAGAGAATTTAAAGCTCATGAATTTTAACATTCTTAGTCAGGGAAAGTAAAAGTGACCAAAACACTTAGTGAACTGTCCAATATAAGATTATATGAATAGCTATTAACACGATTTAATTATATTACTGAATTATTAATACCCTATTCAGGGACCTGGACTTTAGAATGTTCATGTGTATGACTCTTTACTTTGGCCTGTGCATAAAGAACTAGCACTTCCCTGTTTTTCTAGCACATTCCATTCTTACCACACACCTAGTCGACTTCCTCAAATTGTTGTTATGTGCACATTTTAGTTCTTTTAAATGCTTCCTCCATTCCACCGCATGAGGGGATGATCTCATGGTGTTGTATTTATTTTTATCCTATATTCCCTGTAGCTCCTACACACTGACTTCACCATAACGGGAATTCAGGAAAAACATGTTCAGTGGGTACTGAGTAGTCTCCCTCAAAGTAACCAGCCAGTCTTTCTTCTCCAGAATTGTGTCATGGTCTGCTTTGTGCTCATTCTAGCCTTGCTTTGCTTCCTTTATTTTAAAGACAGCATTGTGGAGTTGTCCAAGCTGGCCTTGAAAACATTGTCTAGCTGAGGCCAGCCTTGAGCTCCTGACCCTCTTGCCACTTCTTTCCAAATGTCAGTGCCATCATGCCCTGGTATCCAGTTTTTCAAAATGGAATCATTTGCTGCTATATTTCTACAATACTGCTACTAAATCTTAACACACACACACACACACACACACACACACACACACACACACACGCATGCACATGCACACAAGCACGCATGCATGCACACCCACACACAGAGAGAGATACGGAGAGAGAGAGAGAGAGAGAGAGAGAGAGAGAGAGAGAGAGAGAGAGAGAGAGAGACTGCATTTTTGCAAGCTTGCAGAAATATCAGTTGTGAGCAGTCTGTTCTCTTCTGCAGAAATCGACTCCTCGCATTACAAGCCTATAGTGTTCTCTCCTACATAGTTCATATCCATTACTCTATCAAAGGTCAAAAATTGTAGACAAAAATAGAGAAGACTTCCTAGTATGTCAACAGCCTAGGGTTTGCTTCTTCTTCCTTCCTTGTAAGAGAGAGTGGCACTGTGGAAATCCAGTCTGTTTCTCAGGAGAGCAAGACAGAGCAGATAGGAATTGTAATGATGCCAACTTTCATGATGACAACTCTGTGGAAAAATGCAGCTTCGAGCAAGAGGAGGAGGAGAGTAACATTATTCAAGTTTAGAGAAGGAAACTTCATAATTAGGTCATGAGGTAGAAAGCTCCCTCAGTGCTGAAGGACTCTGAGCTGTGCTCCCTGGAAACGGTGCCTGTCCATTGAGGTAGGATGATAGAGACAGGAAATTGCACTTCTTACTAGGGACCCTGTGGAATCCTGGGAGTAAAGGTATTTTACAGAGCTGCGCCCACAGACAGAGCCTTGTTGAAGGCCTCATTTCAAACATAGGTCACATTTTGTCTTTTCAGTCATGTTTCCCCTTGATGTTAAAAAAATACAATTTTCAAAAATATGTCAGTCGCTTGCATGGACTTAATAGACACAGTGAAGAAAGTGAATTCTAAAAAAAGAGGGAAACTCTTATTGCTATTTTTTTTTTAATTAGGTATTTTCTTCATTCACATGTACACTTTCCCTCTCCCATTTTCCCCTCCAACACAAACAAACGAACAAACAAACAAACACTTAGTGAACAGAATTGCATGGCCAGTTAAGATAACCCAATTTGCCCTTCATAGTTCTTAATGAAAATATTGTTAAGGATATTTTTAAATGATCGGTTATAATGCTTCAAGAACGTCAGAATCAAGGTTATATTCATTTAACTCAGCTAGGGAAAAAAACGGACAGAATTGAAAGCTTGTTGATTTTATGTTGTTTTCTGTTCATTTTGCAAAAGATCACATTAATATTTTCTGTGTGTGTATTTGTGTGTGCCTGTTTATATGTATCCGTGTGTGTGTGTGTGTGTGTGTGTGTGTGTGTGTGTGTGTGCATGTGTGTATGTGGGGGGGCAGAGTATGAGTCTTTCTTAATGGCTCTTCTCATTATGTCTGGAGACTGGGCCTCTTGTGAAAACTGAAGATCACTGATTGGCTAGATTGGCTGTTGAGTGAACTCGAAGCTCCTCCTGTCTTTACTACTCTGACACTGGGATTATAAATACAAGCAGCTGTGGCTGCTTTTGATATTCAGAGTGATAGGTCAGAACTCAGGGCCTTAGGGTTTTACCATAGTCTCTTTGGAAGAGTACTCATCTCCTCACCCCAAGAATTTTTTATCTACTGGTAAGATGTTTTCCATGTGAAAAAATATTTATATGGGGAGGGGCTGGTAACACTTTCATAGAATTTGTCAACAGTAAGAATCTACTATTGTCATAATTACTCCTGGGCTAGAGAGGAAGAAATAGCTAAGAAAAACGTGTTTGAGCCCTATGCGGAACCCATGGTATTAGGAAAAACAATGGAGTACTACTCAGCTATTAAAAACAATGAATTTATGAAATTCTTAGGGAAATGGATGGATCTGGAGAATATCATCCTGAGTGAGGTAACCCCATCACAAAAGAACACACATGGTATGCACTCTCTGATAAGTGGTTATTAGCCTAGAAGTTCGGAATACAGGAAGAACAACCCACAAACCACAAGAAACTCAAGAAGAAATATGACTAAAATGTGGACATTTCATTCCTTCTTAAAAGGGGTAAAAAATACTCATGGAAGGAGTTGCAGAGACTAACTATGGAGCAGAGACTGAAGGAAGGACAATCCAGCCTGATATAGCTATCTCCTGAGAGGCTCTGACAGTACCTGAATAATACAGAAGTAGAGGCTCACAGCCATCCATTGATCTGAGTACAGGGTTGCCAATGAAGGAGCTAGAGAAAGGACTGAAGGAGCTGAAGGGTTTGCAGCCCCTTAGGACGAACAACAATATGAACTAACTAGTACCCTCAGAGCTTCCAGGGACTAAACCACCAACCAAAGAGGACACATAGAGGGACTGATTGCTCTGGCAACATGTGTATAGTAGAGGATTGCAACGTCGGTCATCAATGGGAAGAGATGCCCTTGGCCCTGTGAAGGCTCTGTGCCCCAGTGTAGGGGAATGCCAGGGCCAAGAAATGGAAGAGGGTGGGGTGGCAAGCAGGGGGAGGGGAAGGCAACAGGGGTTTATTCTTGTTGTTTTTGTTTGTTTGTTTGTTTTTTGGAGAGGATACTGGGAACGGAGAAATCGTATGACACGTAAATAAAGAAAATATCTAATAATAAAAAAAAATCTGTTTAACTGTCATAAGCGCCATGGGTTGTTCGGAGAGTCAGAGCTTCAATGAGGTACAGACAGCTGCCATGGAAGAATCACCTTCAATATCAGAAGATTTGTGGAACTACTAACACAAAGGAAAGACAAGGAACTAGGAAGAGCTTGTAGAAACTTGGTTACTTAGTTTCAAGTAATTTCTGGGTTCTAGTTGGCATTGTCTTTTTGTGTTTCAAGTGGTTGGATTATTGTCCAATGCTGATAAGCATAACAGTCTTTCTATGCAAAGAATAAGGCCGGGAGCCTGCCTGGAAAGCTTCTTACAGGCGATCCTGAATTCCTTGCTAACCCAGCAGTTAGAACTTTTTCTTGATGAGCTGGTGGCAATGGTGTCTTAAACATCGTTATACTCACAGAGTAAATAACACGGATGCTTTGTTGACATCATCACTGTATCTATAGGGTGCAGAGAGTGTGGTTAGAGCAGGAACTGAAAGGACCCCAGAGAGCAGTTGTAGCTTGTTGTCCTAAACGTATTTCCATTCAATGCCCAGAAACTGACACCAGGAAATGACCTGTACAGGAAAAATTCTACTGTGGAAGTTCTTAAGTCCAGTGTTCCTAATATGAGCTGCTTAGGTTTCTGTTAAGTGGTTTATTCATTCTCTGCATCCCTTAGAATCTACTCTTTCCCCTGGTGACAATCCATCATACTTTAAAACTGGAAGAAGTTACAAGTATTGTATAAACAATTACAAGTACTGTACAACCAAAGAACAAGCTGGTTTGGATCATCTATTTGTAGGGAAAACATGTGGGGTTTTACGAAAATAAATTTCATCTCCATTTCTTGGCACCATCACAAATATCACTCAAAAATTCCAAGTTATAAATATGTTTGCCCTAAAAGAAAAAGATGATTGGCTGTATTCTGTTATAGATAAATTTTCTCTGAACTGAACACTTCTTCCTGGAGGGCAGAGGAAGGCTCATAAGGCTCAGGAACCTCATGAAATTTACAAGACCCACAAAGCTTAGAAAGGCACAAGACTCATAAGGCTTCTCCTGAATGTTATATACAGAGTAATCAGTGGCTAGGGCGAAGAGACTTTGCAGTGGCACTTCCTGTTATACAAACAAGGGAGTTCCACAGAGGCACCTTTCCTGAACTGTCACACATGCTAAAATCGGGATACTTGGTGATGTGGCTGTATTAAAAATACTTTATTTATTTATTTATTTATTTATATGGTTATTCACATTTATTTTGGTATAATGAATAGCAATAATATCAAAACATTAAGTAGGCCTATTGAGGTGAGAGTAATTTTGGAGAACTACTCTTACAAGAACAAATTCAAAATAGCTATTAACTTCAGCCTTGAATGAAATGAATCCTTTTTTATCTCTAAAGTTTTAATAATACAGTTACAAGTAAGTGTCAGGGACTTTGTATTTAGCAGTTTACTAACTGTAAGTTCCACTGTTCCTGTCAGTAGTTCCAAGGACGTTCATAGGCTCACCAAACTGGTTTAAGGTGTAGTCATTTCTTTGGGTCTTTTCTGGGGTGCAAGCATGTTTATTCACATCTTTTCCAGGAAGCCTTTCAGTAGGCTCTCATTTCATTTTCTAATGACTCTCCAGCTTACATAATCAGTGAGATTCTTTCTTTTTTTTTTTTTAAGGCAAAGTGTATAGCTCACAAAGAAGTCAGTAGATTCATAGAAACATGATTCCATTTATCTTCCATTCTTAACCACTTTCTTCCCAACACCACTGTACATACAGCCTTGTAATCTATTACTAGTCTCACCCTTGAGTCCTAGTGAGATATAAGCATCTTCTCTTGTCCTGTGGCATTGGGAAAGGATGGCTGTTGTTTCCGACAAATAATGCAAAGGGTTTAGGAGCTTATTCACTCAACTCAGCAAAATTGTTCCTTGAGGCTCATAGTGTTTTGGTAATGACAGTGACTAAAAGTCTATTGATAGTGCTTTCCAAACAGAGAGTACCAGAGCAGCAAGCACTGGATGCCATGTCACCTCTCAGTACCCAGCATCTATGACATTATTTATTTGTCTATAGAGACCTGAAAAGTTATTGAGTCGAGCACTCGAGCATTGGCTTCATTGAGTGACATACATCATTTTATGTGTCAAAATGGAGCAATGTCATGAGAAAGCCTTTAATTACGTTTTTACTGGGAAGTAGAGAATACATGTTTTTCCATGTGATCTGGGAGATATTTACTGAACTGAATTGATGTTTATTGCAGAGCACAGTTTTATTTTTGTTCTTTAGGCTTTTCAAACTTGTTTTATTCAAAAAAAATCTCACTAGCAGAATCTCATTGTATCGTGAGAAGTCAGAATGAGTAAGTTAAAATGAGTAAGTTCTTTAGTTAGTCCTCTATGCAAGAGCAAATAATTAAAAGTTGCTCAGTATCAATACAGATTGATTCTCATATTTCCTGATTTTCCATATGGGAGATTAATATGTTAAATGATCAGACATTTCTTCGAGAAATACTTACTGGAGTTCTGTTATGTGCTAATGGAACTGATAAGTTACTGATCTAAACCACAGTCCTTGACACTTATTTATAAACATAGTCTAGATGTCTATAGAGAGGACCACCAAGTCTACCTAAGAGTCAAGAGGTTGATATCTTCTATAAATAAATTGTTTAGAAATATGTGAAAAAAAAACCTCTAGTGCAGGACCTATAATTAGAGGTGAAGTCTAGAAATCTAGGCATCACTGAAAGCTGTGAGATGAGCCATAGGACCTGGGGTTGTCTTCCACTATGCAATGATACGGAGGAATACCGGTAGCAAACATCTACTTTGAGAAGTCATCCTCATTCACTGATATGATGGTCTGAAGCAAAGAACAGTCACTTGGCAATGTCTAGTGATGGTGAGGGAGGAGAACCTACACAGGGGACTCTGAGGTCTCTGGGAACCATGCTTATGGGATGTGATAACCCCAGAGGTATGTCCAGATTCTTGTAGGAGAGCTTGCTGTGCATTTCCAGAAAATTTCAAACTTAATTTTGCAGGCATCAGAGATTTAGATAAGAGGTTATTTATTCAAAATAATGTCTCCATGGCTATGTTCCAATCTGAACTGAAAATATTTGGCCAGATAATGACATACAGTGCTTAAATTGTGCTCACATCCTCTGGAATCCATATTTACTTTAGCGTACTTCTACAGTCAGTAAATACAGTGGTACCATAGAGAAAGTCTTTCTTAAAATAATTAAAATGCATAGAGATAATTTAAAAATAATGCTAATTTGCCTCTACTTAAGTAGTGTCAATGTGTTATTCAAATAGTTATTCTTTGTGAAATTAGTCTTTACAAGCAATTGATGTTGGGGACAAAGAGACCCCACACTTAAAGTTTGATTCCAAGAAATGGACCACATAGTTATTTATTTTATTTCACTACATTTAATATTCTAATCCTAAGTCCTAGTTATTGTTTACAGATAAATGGAGTTAATACAAAGTAAACTGAGAATTTTAACCCATTGTGATTTTGTGTGGCTAGTGAAGATAAACTGTCTAGACTCTCAACTTAGCAAGTTCTGTGACTTAACTTTAAACATTCTCTGATGAATACAGGTGAAAAACAATATTAAAACCAGTGGTACTGAGTTATTCCTCTAGTTTGAAAAGGATGCTGCTTATAATTCCAACCTCTGAGATAATGAAAGATTTCCCATTGTTGTCTCTCATCTCTCAAAAGTGTAGGGCTCTGACACATATTTGCAAGAGTTCAACCCTCCCTTGATACTTTATTTTGTCTGCTATTTTTACTCCTACACTAATTAAAAAAATTCTCATTTATTTTTTCTAAATGTGCTTCTGTGTGTGTATAGTAGGGCTTCTGTGTGTGTGAGAGAGAACAACATCTGGTGTTGGCTCTCCTTTTTCCCTTTGTTACAGGCACAGTCTCGTTGTCGTTTTCTGATTCATTCACCAGGCTAAGTGAGCATTTTCCTGTCTCTACCTCTATGTCTCTGTAGGACTACTATGAGTACAAACATGTGTTATTACATCTGACCTTTCTCACTTTTGTATATCAAGCGTTTTATCCAGAGAGCCATCTCCCCTGCCTGCAGTATGCAGATTTCAAAATGTGAATTAGGAGTTTTTCAATTTCTTTAGCTTTTCTCAAGTTTCTAAAATCTTATAAAGTCCAATGCTTATTATAATGTCTTCTTAATTTTAAATTTTTTTATTGTATGTTTATGGTTGTTTTACTTGCATGTGTGTCTACATGCCATGTGCATGTGTTGTGCCCATGGGGGCTAGAAGAGTGTTGAGATCAACTAGAATTGGAGTTACATGCAACTGTGCACTAGTATGTGGGTGTAATGGAACCCAGATCCCCTGAAAAAATAGTACTTTCAACACAGAGTTATCTCTCTAGCCCTGTTATAATTGCATTCATAGAAAGTCTAGTTTTGTGCTGGAGATGTCTACATTATGCTCTTGAATTATCTGTATATCTGGATGGCTGTTGAATAAACTTGGTACTGGGTTTGCAGGAGGCCTGAGCATTGGGTTAGAGAGATTGTTAGTGTGGTGGGAAATGATCACCTGTTTTGAGTCAAAGAGTGCCACATTCTTTCCTTGGAGACCTCAGGTAAACTGCTGAGCTCTGTGTGTTTTGCTCAAATTGTGCTGCATATGAATTTTCCTTCCAGTAAGCTGGTGACTTTAATTAAGCAGCATCCATAGGGGATGCTATGCTTGCTCGTTCATGTGTGAATCAGATGCATAGAGTTAAAGAATCATCTAAACCTTCAAGAAGTAAAACCAAACATGCTCAGGGAATCTTATGTGTCTGCTGTTTAACAGAATTCCATATCAGTTATTCATTAAAATTACCACAGTAAGAAGAAGAAGGGCTAATGACGTACCGTGGGGTAGCTCAGACATCAGTCAGTGACTGCAGGGTATAAATGGAGTTCAATGAATGCCTGAAGTCAAAGCTAAAAGGTGGCATTGTGTTGGTGTACAGT
This sequence comes from Montemys delectorum, assembly GCA_019843815.1. Lineage (NCBI taxonomy): Eukaryota > Metazoa > Chordata > Mammalia > Rodentia > Muridae > Montemys > Montemys delectorum. Next base: position 11,080 of record JADRCD010205781.1, on the reverse strand, counting down.
TGATAAACTTTATCATGCAGATTCTAAGTAATAATGTTCAAAGGTCTCAAAGATGTCAAGTAGGACATTTTGTAAATGCATATCTTTTGAAGAAATACATCCTTAGTATTTCTTTGCTGGGTAAGTCTCTGGGGCTTCTTTGACCTGTCTCTCCATCTTTATTTATAATAATACTGGGATTAAGGTCATTTAAATTTAAATGTGTAGTTGGTAGGGAGGTACAATATTAGAGCAGAATAGTACCCCCTTTTTGAAGGACAGCTATGCTACTGATATGTTGGGTGAAGTGCCTACTGTTTTTAGTCAATCACTTTACAGAAGATGCAGAATAGAGAGGGATTAGAGTGTGATCTAGTTCACAATACCAGAACTTCGTTGTAACAAATGACTTCACTCTATCCAGGTATTGCTGCAGTTCATGAGAATGTAATCTGCTATGGTCTCGGGTTCTGATTCTTTTCACTCACTGATTAATAAACTGTACAACAGAGAGAATGCTAATAGAACAGGAAAAGTAAAATTTGCTAGCAATTGATACAGACTTTTTTAGTGAGGACAAGCCCCAGAACTGGAAGTGCTTTGAATTTCAGGGGACTTGAGCTTCTCTTGAGTGCAAGTATCCCCTTCTACTGCCCACTCCTCACCCTCTCTCCACTCTATTGGCCATTTGCTGTCCACATAGATTCTCAGGTACAGTGATCAGACTTTTGTCCAGAAAAGACATTTTGTTTGCTGATGAGGTCTTCTGCTTATGGCAATAATATAGAAACAACTGCTGGCTCGTTGTTATCTGTTGCCTGTTAAGATGGACCTCCATACTCCATTTAGGTGTAAAATAATGGGAAAAGAAACTTACAATAGTGGAAAGAAAAAGGAAACTCATCTCTTTTCCCTGACCCACCCCCCTTTCCCCAGAGTCCCACAGTTTTAATTCCATCTTTCTGTACCCTGAGGGTATAAGACAGGTTCTCATTTCCTACCTCTATTCCAAGAACATTCACTCTCTGTCTCTGTCATATATATGAGCGTGTGTGTGTGTGTGTGTGTGTGTGTGTGTGTGTGTGTGTGTGAAAGAGAGAGAGGGAGAGAGAGAGAGAATGTATGTGGTATGTGTGTGTGTATGTGTGTGTGTGTGTATATATCTAGGAGCTGAATTTCCAGGAAAAAATAATGCACATTTGTGTTAAAGATTCTGTAAGGCAGATTAAAACTTCAATGACTGCGGAGAGCTGGAGGTTTATATTTCTAGAGCCAAATTGTCTTGGACTATCTTTGCCTTCTTGACAGCCATGTGTTGTCCATCTTTGTATTTGACCTAACACCCTTGGGACCATGTGGTAAAATAATTTCTAAATGTACAAAGAGACCCTTAGCATCCACCATTCCAAATGCTAAAGTTATCATCAGAAGATATTGAAAGCCATAAGAGATTTCACTGTTTTTTCTGTATTCTACCTACTGCATATTTCTACTAGTACATTTGTAAAATCTTCCAACCTATTAATTGCATTGACCTATTACTATAGAAACATCTTGCAACTGTCACCACATTATGAAATGTTATTTTGGGTAACCTACATTTGTATTCCTGGGTCATGATTACTCATATTTGGCTCCAGAATAAACCACTTGTTATTCCCTTTGAAGAGAGAACTGTTTTGTTGTTGGTTTCTTTTGTTTTGATTTTTTCCCAATGATGTGCTTGTCTACTTGTTTATATGAATGAATTTTCTTAGGTTTTACAACTACCCTTTGAAGTAGGTACAGTGCCGTTACTTGTTTTTCAAATAAAGACAATTGTCATGTAAAAAGACTGGATACTTTCTCTAATCTATAGAGCAGACTGGCTTGAAACTCACAGAAGGCAGAGTCTTCTACACACACCACTAGTCTTGAGTCATCTGTGGCATTGGGGTGGTCATCTGTTGTCAGTCTCCCTTTTAGTGTGCTTTCATGACACTTTTTTTTCCTTCTTGGACCACAGTATGCTGAAAATACGCTGACATGCCTTGTTTTGAAAAATCATTACAACAGATTGTAGTCATGTAGTCACAATTTAGTTAGACAGGGATTAGAAATCTCAAGTTGATTTTGCAGGGACTAGCTCTCACTCCACACATGCATGTGCTCAGGTGGATGAAGAACAGATACTTGAACCAAACATTTTATGGTCAGCACAAGGATAAACAAGGTTTTACTTGGTTACAGTGTTGCATAATGCATATAGCCCTCTATATCTATCTGGTGATGTTAATCTTGAGAAGGACCCAGTTATCAGGGCTCATGATGAAAATAAAGGGGATAAATCAAAGGTTCTGGTAGGGTGGCTGCCTGGACCTGGGGTATAGGCTGAGTGTCTGCATACAGGGCACTGGACTGAGCAAGCAAGTGTAAAGCCTAGGATAAGCTCTGCCTCTGGTTATGTGTTCTTGCCTTGAAGCTGTTCTCTAAAAAGCTGACTTGACTGTGGCCCTTCCTGCTATACCACCTAATGTTGGAGACCGTGCCTTGAACACTGCACACTACACAGTCTAGAATGTGGTAATCTTAGAGAGAAACATGAATTCTAGCCATGCACAGAAGTCAGAGATTGAATTTGTAGTCATGGCTCTGTAAGGGAGAAGCAATCACCCTCGGTGATGAGGACAGTTGGTTTCCTAGAACTCTTTCTCAGAAACACTGTGCCCATGTCTCCTTTTCTTGAAATCCCTGTTCTATGTTTTTGAAGACCCATCCATGCATTTATACTTCCATTCAGGGTGGGAATTTTAGACTTGTCTGCAGCCTTTGCTTCATTAGCATTTCCTGTGCTACAACAGTGGCCTAGAACCTACATGTACACCAAGCTAAAATGCCAAGGCCAACATGATACTAAGCAGTATGGACAGGATAGTGTTTGTTCCTTATCTAATTCTTTCACCAGAAAATATTTGCCCAACAAAATACCCAAAGAATCTAAAGACAAGTTTGGAGTGAAACAAGCTTAAATCTTTATTTGTAGTGACTTACGTGCAATGTCTTTAATTCCTTCTTATTTTACTGCAGCCTTCCAATTTTCCCTTCAAAACTACTTGAAGCAATGTTTAAGAGAAGGTAACTGCAGGATATCCAGTCACACTCAGAGCAGGAAAGAGTTCTGTGTGGGTTAAAGAGCTGAAGTCATGGTCACATGGCAATGTCAGGAGCAATTAGCTATTCATGGGCGAGACAAGAACGGAATGTCCCTAAATAGAGGAAATGTTATTCTTAGATTTCAACTGAGAGAAGGAATGTGGAAAGTTATTGACAAGGAAGCTTTAGCATGTGTAACAGGCTTTAATTTTAAAATTACACACAACACACAGTTACATTGTTCCTACATGCAGAAAGAGAGATAAATATACACATAGATACACAGAGTCAGACAATTGCAGTCACATATACGCAGAGAGATAGACATGTACACACTTATACAAATACACAGTCACAGCACATACACAGAGACAAAAACACCCAGAGACAGATCACCCATTCAAAGGCAAGTGCATAGTCACATACATACACACTTATTCAAACACTCACAGAGAGACAGACTCATAACACAGAGATGGAAGACAATGGAAGACAGTTGAAACACAGATACATGTACATGTTCATACACTATGACAGATATACTCACACAAACATACAGACCCTTACAACTCATATGCATAAACACAAACTTACACACACCCAAACACACACGCATATTCCTCCCATACACACACTTACATACTGTCCTCCTGCTTTTCCTTAACTTAAGTATATGTGGGACATTTTGCACATATATTGGTCACCTATGATAGAGCAGTGTTATGGAGACTAGGAGATGGGTTTCAACTGTCTTCCATTGTTAAAACTCTCTGAAGTCCTATCTTTATTTGCAGTTTCATTAAATTCAGTGAGAACAGCCATTTGCTGTTGATAATTCTAGTGCTGGTCCTCAAATGTGTTATTTTAAGTGGTTCATATCCTCCAAGTGGGCTTTGAAACATCTGTTCAAACCAGAACATATCAGCAAAAACCATATTTTTTCCTTTCTTAGTTTGAGTCCAGATGGCTACATTTATGTACTATGTACCATAAGTTTCAATTATGTACTGTGATTTAATCTATTTTATTTTTATATCCCTAATAAAACTAGTTATTTAAGAAAATAAGGACTCCTAATAAATTCATAATGGACTGTGGTGAAAATGAAAGTACCATGTTTGTGATTGTTTCTGCTAAGATGCCACCCTTAAAAAGGATGTTTCACATTTTGTGTTAAAATAAATCAGTGTGTAAAATCCATAATTAAAGAAAAGTTTAAACATTTCCTTTCAATGGACATGCTAAATGTAAACAAAACCAGCTTCACCAGCAGTGTACTTTCTAAGAAGAAAATCATTAAAATTACAAGGGAATAATAACTTAATTAAAATATAATGAGTCATTTATCATAGAAATGTAAAATGAAGTGATGTTTCTCTTTAATCACTCTTTAGACCACAGTAGCCAATGTAAATGAGTACAAATGTAGGCTTGGAAGTAACATTGCTTCAGCAAGGATGGTTAATTACATATATTTCAGAAAAATGATGTCCCAAGCCTCACTGGGATACTAATATTTTCAAAGTAGGATCAGTTTCTCAATCACTCTGTGTGGGTATGTGTATGTGTATGTGTAGTTTGTGTACTATGCATTACATGTATGTTTGTGTGTATGTGTTCTTATGTGTGTGGGTGCTTGCATGTGTGTGCATATGCCTGTGGAGTCTGGACTTTGGTTATGAGTGTCTTCTTTGATAACTCTCTATCTTATTTACCAAATGTGGAATTCCTGGCTTAGGCTAGTCTAGCCAGCCTGTCCCTGGAAATCTCCATCTCTCTCTCCTAAGAGCTAGGATTTCAGGCACCCTTTCAAGTATTCTCCCCTTCAATTTTATACAGATCCAAACTCTTGTCATGTTTGCACAGTACCTCCTTCATCCACTGAGCTGGCTCTATACTCTCTGGGTCATTAATAAAATCAACATAGACTGTTACATATTTTTCTCAGGAGTTTACACAATTAAATAATGCAAATTTCAGTCATGGTGATCATAGTAAGAAATAGTCTCAAAAGAAAATACCAACAAAAAAAAGAAGAAAACCCAAAATTATAAAATTGCTCTTTTAAATATAGTCAGTGATGTTTGAATGAAACTGTGATTTGTCGCTGACAATTTATTACAGAGAAGTATGTCAAGAATTCTTGCCATTGTATGAAATTGGACATTGTTATATTTATTCTTTGAACTTATTTTAATTTTATTTGTAATAGATTTTTATCTAAATATAATAGTGTTCTTGAATTTTGATTCTTTCAATATTTTGTAATCTGTTCTATAAAAATATACCAATTAGAAATAAAGTATTCAAATTTGACCATATAGCATTAAATGTTACATTTTCCAGTTTGAATGATCATTGTAATCAAACCAACAATATATATTATATAAATTATTATTCATCCAATAAAAAGTAAAATTTAATTAGAGATATGAGCCAGGGCTGTGCTATTTTGTGAAGCTCTTGCATTCTGATTGCACTAGGAAAACTCTTGACTTCATGGAATCAAGCACCTTGTTTCTCTAGATCTTTGCCATACCCATCCCAATCCTTGTAGCTAATTCATAGGCCGAGTGGCTGCAGCATGTTCTCATCAGTCATGTGGCATGCAAGAAGTCTTGCAGGCTTCAGGAAGGGATTGACTGAGCTCCTTCACAAGGGCTTGAGCTCTCCTCAGTGGCTGTACTATGCTGCTCTCTACCTAGGGCATTAATAACTCTTGTAAGAAATTCCTTACTTTGAAAGAATAACATGCTACAAGGTCCTTCTTGAACTAAACCTTTCAATAAGATCATATCCAGTGTGAAAAATAGGAATATATTTTACCATTAGGGTTATTTTATGAATACATGCATGATACTTATTTGTTTGATACTTATTTATTTATTTGCACTTTTTTGAGATGGGATCTCATATAGCACAGGCTGGCCCTAAACTTTTTATGTTGTAGTGGTTGACCATGAATTCCTGTTCTCCATGGTTCCACCTGCTGGAATTAAAGGCACCCAACTTAATTAAGGGCATCGGAGTTGACCAAACCTGGTTTGATGCTTTATTTTCTTGATCAAGGTTCTAGAAGCAAACTATTTCAGAATGTCAGAGATTTTCACCAAATTCTTTATAGCATTTTTGTCACTTAGGTTAAGAAACAATAACAACAAGAGTCTGTTAATTTTAAAAATGTAATCCATCAGTGGGCAATTTAATTAAAAATGACTTGCAAAGAAAATGTGCTACACACTAATATCAGTCCTTTAAAAATGAATTTCTTGTTGATTCTCTGGATATTATTGGTTATTTTTTCTTCTTCTGTACCTTATTTTGTCTTTATTTTTCTGTAAAAGGATGAAGCCTCATGATGTGTGCCATATTTTCCTTCTGTTAGCTATTTTTCATCTCCATTATTTCTCATCATGCTTCTCTTTCTTTTCTAATTTTGAGACTGTATTTGAAAATTTAGGGGAAGATTTTAACCACTCAATAAAGGATTTTTTTTAATATAAGTATATAGTAGGTGAATGCATGCATCGCAGAAAATTGTCTTTAAGTAGTTCTTTGTAAAAAAAATAATATTAAGAATTATTCTTCTTGTTGGTAACATCCAGAAGCAATCTTTAACAATGCATATTATTTCCCTTTAAATATTTGATTCTGTTTATTATTTAAGATGCACATCAAATTACTGGCCTTGTTCAAAGCAGAGATTCTTATTTTGTTCATAGCAAATAATCCATTTTAACCACTATTAAAATATCTGGTTTGGTAATTCACTGTTCAGTTAAGTCTTACTGAATAAGTTACAAAAAGCCTTCTATTGAGATACAAATGCATAGAGTCCAGAGATAACTATCTAGCCTCACACAGAAATAGCCTGGAAAGGCGGCTCCCATCTATCCTCCTTTGATACCGACTCTACTGGTTATACACCCCTCTGAAACTCAGGCTGGGAATAGAATACCTTCTCCTTTTGGCAAATCTTTATTCTTGTATGTAACATTGAACTGAACGTGCAGTCACATTTTTATATTTTTATTTAAAGTTCTATACACTTCTCTTATTTTTCTGTTCACATTTTTATCTTAGTATATCATACTAAAAATTGTTATTTGTTAGGAGGAGTTGTAGCTACATTTTCAGAGCCATAAAACTACAAAGTAGAAAGAGGGATTAAGTTACTTGATAGGGCTGGTGTTGCATTTCTGTGATATAATACTTGGTTAGCTTGTGTGAAACCTTGATTACTTGTTGGATTGTTTGGGTTGATTTTAAATATAATATCACTATATAGTAAAGGCTAGACAGAAACTCACAGTCCTGCTCCCCCAGCCTTCTTATTAGAATATAGGCATGTCCCAACAACACATGGGTATATATTTAAATATCTGTATTAAACCTCACTCATTTTTTTAGATTAACAGAGTACCTAGTCCATGAGTTCTATTGCAAACAATGGATTTGTAGGATCAGAACGCACATTTCTGTAGACCTTATATAAATTATAAAATAACAAATAGTTATTTAGTAAAATTTATTTAGAAAGAGAAATAAGTAAATGATGAACTTGTAAAATATGGAAATGGTGGAAGACTTTTAATTATTTATTTTTGATGAATTTTATTATAAAAAACCTTATAAATTAAAATTAAGCTGGCACAGAAAGAAACAAAGCTAACACAGAGAGCTGGAGAGATCGCATAGCCCTTAAGAGCTCTTTTTTTCTCCTTCAGATAATTTCCAGCACCAACATGATGATTCATAGTTATCTCTAGCTCTGGTTCTGAGAGATCCCACACCATCTTCTGGATTACTCAAACATAGACATATCTGTACCTATAAAAAATAAATGTATCTAATAAAATAACAGTTTTATTCTGTTAGATCCCTCTTTTAAGTGTGGTGCACTTTAACAAAGCTTCATTGTGCTATGTAGCAGCATGTTCAGGTGGATATATTTGTTATACGATTTGTTTCCCCTGCACTGCTTGTGGTCAACTTCAGATCCTCCATAGTGAATAGTTTAAAGGAATATTTTTTTTCCATTTTGCAAGTCTTTGTTGGTGGTAGCATGTCAATTTGGGGATGCCACAAGATTTGTAGAGAACTTCATCACGATATTTAATTATGAATCATGTTATGAAGTTGATGACATGGTTCAAGCAGTAAAGTGTGTGTTCCATGAGCAAGCAGACTGGAGTTCAGATCCACAGCACCCACACAAAAACCTGTGTGTGGTAGTTGCCTGTAACCCACACATTGGGAAGCAGGTAAAAGACACAGATGAATTCCTAGAATTCATCATCCAGATAGTCTAGTCAAAGAGATGAGTGCCCTCCTCGGTGAGAGACTTCATCTCATAAATTAAGGCAGAGAAATAGCAATAGAGGTAAGATACCTTATATTAACCTCTGGACTCCACATTCAATATATACATGTATACAAGCACCCATAAATACACATGCACATATCTATACTAGCACATACAGGTACCACACATATAATACCATAGGCACAATGCTATCAATTATATGTCACAAAACACCTATGTGGTACAATTTCATAATTTTTATAGCCTCATTTTCCTCATGCTTAATTGGATTGATTGATGAGCCTCATTAACTAGTTTGTTAAAAACATGCCCCATTTCCACTATTGCAGTGTATGTTTCGTGCTAACTTAATCAATGCCAGCGTTTTGTGTCATGTCAGCAAGAGTTACAAAGTATCTTCAGGGAATCAGATGATGCTGTCCTCTTCCTTATAAGCTTTGATCAAGAAAAAGAAATTGAAAAAATTTCCCAACGTTTGTGCTCAAAAATTATTTCTTTGCCTATGTATTATTACCAGAACTATTGTGTCTGGTATAATCTGAAAAAAATGTTTATTATCTTAGTTCTGGTATAATCTGAAAAATGTTTATTAGTTTAGTTGAAATAAGAGAATAAGTGTTTTACTTTCAATACATATCTTGTTTAGTTTGTATTTCATTCAACTTTGCTTTTCTTTTATGTTTTAGTCAATAAACACATTAAAATGATGCAAATATATGTATCATATATATATATATATATATATATATATTAAGATCATAATTTGTTTTTATGGGACTTTTCAAACTAAATTCACAATAGCACATTCCATTGTCATCAATCATTTAAATAGACATACTCCTTCACAGTTCTTTTAAATCCATGTTCTGAGTATTTAAATAGGTAATTGATACTGATTGTTTTATCTCCTAACTTGACACAACCTAGAATTACCTGGAAAGAGAGCCTCGTTTGACTTATTATCTAGAACCAATTTGTCTGAAGTCTTTGGATGGGTGTCTTGATTGTTAACTGATACAGGAAGACTTAGCCCATTGTGGGTGGCACTATTCTCTAGGCTGAGAGTCCTGAATAATATAAGGAAGAAGCAAGCAAGCAAGTAAGTAGTCAGGCAAGCAAGGGTACATGCATTTATTTATTTCTCCTCAGATTTTTTTCTTTTGAGATGGGATTACATCATGTAGCTTTGGCTAGCATGGGACTTGCTTCATAAACTCAGCAGACCTCTAACTCCTGGAGACTTGTGTGCCTCTGCCTCTTGGGGATTAAACATTTGATACACCAGGTCCAGGATCTTTTTTTCTTCTTGACTGTAGACGTGATATGACCTGCTTCAGATCACACCATGACTTTTCATTATTAATGGATGAAGGCCTAGAACTGTAAGCCACATAAAGGTGATTTCCCCCCTAAGATGTTCATTGTTAGACTATTTTATCATAGCAAGAGAAATGAGACTACAAAATGTTTGCTTTAAACATATCATATGACCCAAGTTTTAAGGTTGAATGACTAATAATAGGCAATTTTTGAGATTTATTTTAATTTTATGTAGGTGAGTATTGCCTGGATGTATGTACACAGAAGAGGCCAATGGGGCCTATGGACCTGGAGTTACAGATAATGGTGAGTCATCTGGAACTTACAGTTCTCAGCAAGAGTAGTCAGTGCTCTTAACTGCAGAGCTACTGTGCAGACCCCATAATGGGTGATATTGTTAAACTTAAATCAAAGGAGAAGCTCAAGCTTCCATCTGTGTCTAAACTTGAAGGAGAATCCTGGAAAGATTACATAAAATTTACTCAATGATGAAAAATTCAATCATTTCACATCCTATTACCGAGGTTACTTTCCTCAACAAGATAAAAGAACTGATCTGTGTGTTTCAAAACCTCTTACCCTTGGTGTCAGTGTTGGATGACTTGAAGTGGGATGGGAGGAGGATGCCCAGAGAGTTTCTTCGCTGTTATAGTCATTAGTAAAAGATTAAGATTTTTAAAAGTGGTACAATTACATCATACGAACCCAAACTCAAAGTCTTTCCAAGTCAGTTTCCCTTTATATAGATGTCTAAAATCTTTTAAACTGTACAGCTTCAAAGTAACTGTGCTGTGATCAGACTTCAACCCATTTAGAATCCAGGGCCAAGAAGTTATAATATAGAATTTCTGGCTTCAAAACTCTTATGTGAGTTCAGAGTTAGAGTCATTAAGGCTTTAAAATAGCATAACTTTAAGTTTTCCACCACTGTGACAAATTCCCTAGTATTAACACAATAGAATACAAAACACAACAACTTCTCAAAAGAGAGATTCATATTAAGTCAGAGACCAAGGCTTTCTCTCATCATTTTGACTCTGTTAAGATAGTGGTGGACAATATATAGAAGAATAAACCAGTCACTTCATAGTGACCAGATAACAGGAAAAGAGTGATGAGGGAAGTCTCAATATCATCTTGAATAGCATACCCCAATGACCTTACTTACTTCCACAAGGCCCTGACTGAAAGAATATACCACCTCCCTAGAATGGCATGATTCTAGCACATTTTCTCCAGAAGATATTTAGGTTTCAAAACTACCAAGGGTTCTAGAGGTTCAGATTAACATACTACATTCTGAGTCTGTTATAAAAAAAAAAA
>JADRCD010205779.1:0-18694 GCA_019843815.1 Montemys delectorum | reverse complement strand
GAGCAGCCATGAATGCTAGCAGCTCATAGCTAAGTATGTTTCTAGTGAGGTCAAGAAAAGACCTGCCTTACAGCTTAAAAGAATCCTAGTTTTGGGGGAGTTGTATGTACATGTGTCTGTAGGGTGGGGGTACCTGTGTTAAAACATGAATGCCCTTCCTAGGGTCCAGGCAGAAAATGGAGGGGAAAGCAATTTTAATAAAGAAGGCCAGCATGTCAGAAATATAGGGTCTCAAAGTAAGACATGAGTGATGTGCCAGAGAAACATGTGGCACCCAAATGAGGAGGGTGACCTATCACTGTGGAGGCTATGAGTTCTATCCTGAAGGCCATAGGAACTGTAAGGACATTGGGATGCTCTGAGGTTTCTGAGGGTCAGTGACATGCATTGCCGGGTAGTGGAGGGCATGGAAGAGAGACCTAGACCAAGAAGTGGAGCTAAGTACAGGTGTCTGTCCTTGCTGCCACTGACTCATATACAACGCACAGACAACAAAAATACATGCTTCATTCATACCCAAATGTACCAAGCTTGATAGATGAACTCAAATCACAGGACATCCATCCAAAGTCATTCTTCTCTGAGGGTTTGTGGAAAAAGATTCAAGGTGGGCCTGCAGAAGGAACATTCCAGTGTCTGGATATCTGTCTCACCCACATCTCTTCTTCTCTGTCTCTGAAGAAGTACACACTCTTACCAAGGAAGACCACATCTGTCCTTTGCATATCCTTCCACGAAGGCCATCCAGGGCTTCTGACCACCAGCTATCTCTTTTCACTGCATGGAACACATTGCTATCATGACACCCTTGCTTATAGAACTATTACTAAGCAATTGCAACCTGGATAGCAGCTCGCACAAACTGAACAAGTACTTATTTACTATGTTCTCAGCTAAGAGATTTGCAAGCTTTTTTCTTAATATACTTTTAAATCAATTCTACCATTATGTACATTTTAAAATAAGGAAACTGAGGGTTTGTGTGTCTGTTTGTTTGCTTGTTTATGCAACTGGCACAAAGCAGATAATGCTCATAGGCTCTGAGCTTTCTGCCCAGAATTATCCATAAGTATCTCACATTTCACAGGGAGTTCCCAAAAAGGCACACATACCCAGCAAGGACACCTCTCAGTGCTTGAGCTTAGCTCCCAAGCAGCTACCCAGAGGAATTTCCTTCACTCACTGCCTTCCAGGTAAATCTTTCCATAGCTCCCTGACTCTTCCTCAGTTCACATATCTGAGCACATGAGGTCTGAACTTGCCCTTGCCCCATAAGCCACTGGAATGGCTACTAGCACCTCAAGTAGGCAATGAACTCTTTTATTTCCCCTGACTCTTCATCTCAATATGCCCTTCAAATTGATTGTCCTACCAATCATCTGACCATTCATGTCTAAAATCTGAGTTACCATATCCTAACAGTTCTTCATCAAGTCCTTCATATAGTCTCTTTTCCTGGTCTGGGCTCCATGCCTTCGATTACCCAGTACTTTTCTTTCACTATACATGTTGCTGATCTTCAGAAACCTCACAGCATCACAATGTGCCTTCAGTTGGTTCCTGTGGCCTTCAGGCTAGAGCACAGAGCCTCCACAGTGATGGGGAACCCTCCTCATTTGAGTGCCACCTATTTTTGTGGCACACCACTCACCTTCTTACTCTGGGATCTCATAGTGTTGTCTAGGCACACTTGTCTCATCCTCATGCCTCTGCACCTTACAGACTTCTTAAAGGAATCAGGCAACATTTCTTTCCTGAGCTTATGGGCATTTCTTGAACTTGCTTTTACAGTCTACCTTCCCATGGGATTTTTTGGGCATCCAGGGGTGGGAAATGTGGTTCCATGACAAGGGACTTGTAGAGAATGAACAAGGTCCCTGATTCCATTCCCAGTACCACAAAACAATGAACAAAACCTGACCTTTCCCCTGACTATAGGTTGGGCATTCTACTGAAGGCGAAGAGTGCTTCTCCAAGATAGGATCCAGGAAAAAGTAAAGTAACAGGAATGGATACAAATGGCAAGTAGTCTCTGGTCCTGGTAGTCAGAGCCATCCTTCTAACCAGAAGCACCTAGTCTAGCTTTCTAGTGGGTCAGAGGCTGAGATGACAGCCAGTAAGGAAGAAAATGATGACAACTACTGCATTCATCCTATTACCAATTTGAAGACATAAAATAACATCTAAAGCTGTCCTAAATGTACATGCTTCCCTCGATCTCCAAAGCAATTAATAAACCACCACAAATACAATACAGGTTTTAAAATAACATGAAAAATAAAATTTGATTTTCAAAATCTGCAATACCTTTCAAAAATTGTTTCAATTTATATAATCTGTGCAAGTTTTCTGTGGGGTCCTAGAGACAGATTTTGTTCCTCCTTGTGGAATCAGTATTATTGAGAGAAAGCTTGTCATGATGCCACCAGAGCACACTGGAGTAAGGCTACATGCAGAAAGTTGGTATTGTCTTCTCCACTTCTTTCCACTCTGCTCCAGTGTAATAAAGGGAAGAGGCCCCTCTCTTTGAGAACATCATACACATAAAGCTGCCCACAGAATCAGCTGTCAAGGGAAAGACAGAGTACATAACCCAGGAAAGGGCAGACCTAGTCCTACTTAGTGGACAGCCATCCAGGGCAGGATGGGGAATGCTGCTCTGACAGAGATAAGGAGATGTGCCTGGGCCTAGGCCTGCTACTTCTGAGAAGACAGAGGAAGCCAAGGGGAAGAAGAAAGATAGAAATAAAGACATCATTGACTTCAAGGCATTCTTGGAAATGGTCCTGAACCAGATGAGCCCAAAATGCTTCTGGCTTGATATCCCCTCACTTGATTCTTTTAACATACTTTTTTATGATGGTTCTCAAACTACTGACTTACACTACGGGCACAGAAACTGAGATTTTTGAAAAGCTAGGCAGTTTGCCCAACTAGGTTTCAGATTCTATATCTTCCACTCTGAACAACTATTCTGTGGCCTTTGCTCTGAGTCTTTTAATCTTCAAATAGTATCTAGACATAGCATATACTGAGAAGTAAGCACTGTACATAGGAGTCTTCCATAAAATGACAATTATGTTTCTTTTGCAAATGTTATAACTGTGAATCAAAAGAATGAAGACTATTCTTATCTGGGCAAACAATGACAAATAAAAACATACATACAAATGAACAAACAAACAAACCCATGCAGAGAAACAGAGTTTAAGCAGAACGCAACCAACCTTTGCTTCGCATCGAATGTCCTGTCTCTGGGATTTCTCTCAGTGTTCTATTGACCACAAATGCCTCACCCACACTTTAAACATCCCAGGTTGCTCAGGTTTCAGCAACTAAGGATTGCTTTTCTTAATTGAAGATCCATCTTTCCAGGAAACTACATGGACTCCTTTCCATTTTTACCTAATATCAGCTGCCAAGAGAGCTCGCAACTGCTCAACTGCTCTGTCCCAAAGTTTAAAAATTCTATGGTTATATTTCCTTGAGTTTTACGCTTAATTCATCTAGTTCTAACATATTCAGAACTTGAGCAAATTTAATTTCTTTCAAAGGCCGTATTAAAATAAAAGCATAGGGAGCAGGACCAACAGAGTCCTTTTTACTTAAAATAGAGGAGAGAGATAGACAATAGCAGCCTGTGTCAGCTGGCAGAGTCTACCATGTCAGCAGCATCCAGGCCTCAATTTTACTGGATTCTGCTGTGACAAGATGTACTGCCAGCTTCTGGTATGAGGAGAAGACATGATGTGGTTTGCAGCACCACAGGTTCAAAGGGAGATGGCCATGCGAAAATTTGTACCTGGAATGTCTCTCAAAGGCTTCTATGTTCAAGGTTTTAGCCCCAGCCTGTGATGTAACTGCAAATATTGTAATATTTCAGAGGTGGACCCTAATGCGAGGAGGTTAGATAGCTGGGGGTATGCCCTAGAGGTGAATGTTGGAACACAGTCTCTCCACCACCACCTCTCTCTGTTTCTCAGCCACCACAAAGTGTTCAACTTTCTCTGACAAGTGCCTGCACTCTGATGTCTGTGATACAATTCTTCTAATGCAGAAGTCCAAACAGCCCCAGACTGGAACCATTAGTCAAAAGACACATTCCCTCCTCATTAAGTTGTTTATTCTAGGTGTTTTGTCACAGTGATGCAAAGCTGACTAATACAAATGGCCTTTAACTTTGGTTCAGACTTAGAAATGCAAGTATTAACTTTCTTGAGAGCATTTCCTGTCTTTTTTCCCTAAAGAAGGCCTGTAAATGGGAATCTACAATTCATTCGTGACTTGCCACCCACCACTGCATGACCTCACCAAGGTTCTCAGGCTTGCCTGGTATCTACAGATGAGAAGCAGCAGACAAGGATTCCATAGGCTTTCTTTCAGTTCTAAATATTGCTGATTTCCCAGGGCCACATGAAAAGCTCCTCGGGCTGACTTCTTATTCTCTGTGGTGCTGCTGCCTTGTGGGATTAAGAACAGGACTCCTCAGACTGCAGAGCTGGACATTCCTCAGTGCCCAGCTGGACAGTGATAGATCCCAGAGCCGTGAGAAATCCAGCTGACATTTCCCAGGGAGATAAGCAGGAGGCTTCCAAGTGCAGAACAGTCAGACATATTTTCACAGCACTTCTAGAATGTTCCCAATTATACAAAAGATAAAGATATGAAAATCTTAAATTCCTACTTCACTGTATCACAATGAATCAGTTAAGCAGACAGTGCTGCAGCTCTGGGCAGACACTGCTGTCTCCAGTACCCAAGAGCTCGTGAGGTTTTCCTCCAGGCTGCTGTCTGCAGAGACTGGAACAATCCCCCTTTCAAAAGGTACTTCGGATGTCAGTTAGACATTAGCAACGGTCCTTGGCTGCACAGACTCTGGGTTTCCATTAAAATAGAAGGCCCTAAAATAAGATATTGTGTATAATTCTTGAGTTTTTAAAATATAAACTATTTTTCATTTCTTATAATTCATCATGTCCTACCAATAGCCTGAAACAGAAGGATAGCTGACCACTGGCAACACGGATGATTCTATCCATCTATCTGCCTTCCTTCCCTTGTTCCCTTCTTCCTTTTTGAGATAGAGTCTCACTCTATGACCCAGACTGGCTTTAAACTAGTGAAGTCTTGCTGGTTGCGGCTTTAAGTTCTGAGGTTACAGATGTATGCTACAACACGTGGCTCGGAACTGTCCTCATTTATAACATGTTTATCCAAAGACAACCTGACATTCTTTGCCTTCTACATTGCAATATTGCATATCTATGCACGTGTGTTTACTCGTGTTTTACTTTAAGAGCAAAATGATTCATGAGATATTAGATTAATCTTAAAGAGCATATATGGAAAAATAAAGGTATTTCCTGAAACTTAAATTTTGTAGAAAAAAAAAATCATTGTAGGTAAGTTCAAAACATAAAGTTTAATATTGTGTTGTTAAATCTGGTTGTAGACTCATAATCTGATTCCAGAGGACTGCCCACTGGAGAGACACTGCATAGAGAAAGACTCAACACAACATGACAAGAGAAATATGTGACTCTTGAAGGTGTTCCATCCTGAACTGCAAACTTCAGGTACTATGAGAGACCTCAGGAAGCACCAGGAGCGTATAAGCATGCCACCAGGGACGATTAAAGGCCACTTCTTAATTAAGCCAAATGTCTGATGAGCATCATCTCAGGCTCTGTGAAAAAACTTTTAGGGCAAGTTCTTTTTTTTTTTTTTTTCCTTACTTAAAAATGAGAAAACCGAGCTTCAGAGTTGAGAAAACACTCTAAGTTCAACAGGAAACATTGTGTCAGGTGGCAAACCTAACATGCTAGTTTCAGAGTCTGGGATTTTATTAGCTCTGCTCTCTTCATGTTTCTGGTACCTTCTGTATGGTGTCAGTTCCAGGGAACATTGACCCCAGGAGCTCAGAGGACACAAAGTCTTGAAGGATGTAGGCCTATGCCATCAGGCTTGCTCCGAGGTGAACGCAGGAGTTTTTTTAGTGCAGGATGACAGAATCCAATTTAAAGTAGCATGCCCAACTCAGAAGAACAATTGGCTTCCAAGCCTGGTGTCAAAGATGACTATCAACCTGACATGCTCCTTAAATAGCAAAAAAGATTTGCTCTCCCCGCCCCCCAAAAAAAACTGCACAAATACCTACCACATTTTTACTGTGCTTGGGCCTCTGGCCCATCTCTAAACTCAGTACTGTGATAGTACAGATGAATGTCGTACTAAGAAGGTCTGAAGCTGTGTTCTAAGCAATCAAACTTGTCTCAAGGTGGGGAATGTTTGGCATCTTTTATGAACGTTGAAGGACTCTAATCCAATGTAGGGTTCAGAAGGAAAAGAGGAGAGAGAACTCATTGCTCAAGAGATAATTACTGTTGAGTTCAGCTTTATAGATATGGGAAGCAGGAAATATACTGTGCAATCTACATTTACATATTTTAAGAATTGTTTGGAATATTTCTCATTAAGAACCCCAAAGTATATTACATAATTAAATAACAATGACAGGTTTTTTTTTTTTGGTTGTTTGGGTTTTTTTTTTTTTTTTTTTTTTTTTAGTCATCAAGTGTTTATATTTAGAATCCCAACAATCACACAGTCACAATATAGTGAAATACTGTTTCGTGGTAACATCACCTCACTGATATTAACATTGTGCCCCAAATCATGGTAGAAACGGAGAGCCCTGGTCACCTTTAAAGCTGATGACAACTGAACTTTTGCTGTGTGATTTCCCCATTGAAGAACTACTCAGACCCTTACTTAATACTTTCTGATATTGACCACGCCTGCAAGTTGGTTATTTGGTAATTACACTAGAGAAAATGCAAAGCTGAAGAAAGTGGCAGAAAGAGTCACTTGTGTGACAGCCTCCAAGTCTCTCTTGAAATTCCTATGGAAGCTCTAATCCTTAGAGTTTTTAGACCTTTCAGGTGCCTTCAGTTGTGTGGCAAGGCCACTCATGTGGTGGCTTTTTTTTTTTTTTTTGACTTTTTTTTTATTAGATATTTTCTTTATTTACATTTCAAATGTTATCCAATTTCCTGGTTTCCACTCTGAAAATCCTCTATCCCTTCCCCCCTCCCTCTGCTCACCAACCCACCCATTCCTGGTTCCATGTCCTGGCATTCCCCCACACTGTGGCATCAAGCCTTCTAAGGACAAAGGGCCTTACCTCGCATTGATGTCCAATAAGGCCATCCTCTGCTACATATGCAGCTGGAGTCATAGGTCCCTCCACGTGTACTCTTTGGTTGGTGGTTGGTGGTTTAGTCTCTGGCCAGTTCATATTGTTGTTCTTCCTATGGGGCTGCAAGACCCTTCAGCTCCTTTGGTCCTTTCTCTAACTCCTCCATTGGGGAACTTGTACTTAGTCTAATGGTTGGCCAAGAGCATCCACCTCTGTATTTGTCAGGCACTGGTAGAGCCTCTCAGGAGACAGCTATATCAGGCTCCTGTCAGAAAGCACTTGTTGGCATCCATAATAGAGTCTGGGTTTGGTGAGAGTATATGGGATGGATCCGTAGGTAGGGCAGTCTCTGAATGGTCTTTCTTTCTGTCTCTGCTCCACATTTTTTCTCTGTATCACCTACCATGAGTATTTTCCCCCTTCTAAGATGGAGCAAATTATCCATAATTTGGTCTTCCTATTTCTTGAACTTCATTTAAAGTCTGTGAATTCTATCTTGGATATTCTGACCTTCTGAGCTAATATCCACTTATCAGTGAGTGTATACCATGTAAGTCCTTTTGTGACTGGGTTACCTCACTCAGGATGATATTTTCTAGTTCCATCCATTTGCCTAAGAATTTCATGAATTCTTGAAATTGAATTGTTTTTAATTGCTGAGTAGTATTCCATTGTGTAAATGTACCACATTTTCTGTATCCATTCCTCTGTTGAGAAACATCTGGGTTTTTTCCAAATTCTGGCTACTATAAATAAGGCTGCTATGAATATACTGGAACATGTGTCCTTATTAAATCTTGGAGCATCTTCTGGGTACATGCCCAGGAGTGGTATAGCTGGGTCTTCAGGTAGTACTACGTCCAATTTTCTGAGAAACCACCAAACTGATTTCAGAGTGGTTGTGCCAGCTTGTGATCCCACCAGCAGTGGAGGAGTGTTTCTCTTTCTCCACATGCTCACCAGTATCTGCTCTCACCTGAGTTTTTGATCTTATTCATTCTGACTGGTATGAGGTGGCATCTAGAGTTGTTTTGATATGCATTTCCCTGATGACTAAGGATATTGAACATTTATTTAGGTGGTTCTTGGCCATTCGATATTTCTCAGTTAAGAATTCTTTGTTTAGCTCTGTACCCCATTTTTAATATGATTATTTGTTTCTCTTGAGTCTAACTTCTTGAGTTCTTTAAATATATTAGATATTAGCCCTCTTTTAGATGTAGGGTTGGTAAAGATATTTTCCCAATCTGTTGGATGTCATTTTGTCCTATGGACAGTGTTCTTTGCCTTACAGAAGATTTGCAATTTTATGAGGTCCCATTTGTCAATTCCTGATCTTAGAGCATAGGCTATTGGTGTTCTGTTTAGGGAATTTTCCCCTGTTCCGATGAGGCTCTTTCCACTTACTTTTCTATTAGTTTCAGTGTATCTGATTTTATGTGGAGGTCCTTGATCCACATGGACTTGAGATTTGTACAAGGAGATAAGCATGGTTTGATTTGCATTCTTCTGCATGTTGACTGATGGTAGATACAGCACCACTTATTGAAAATGCTGTCATTTTTTTCCACTGGATGGTTTTAGCTCCTTTGTCAATGATCATGTGAGCGTAGGTGTGTATGTTCATTTCTGGGTATTCAATTCTATTCCATTGATCTACCTGCCTGTCACTATATCAATACCATGCAGTTTTTTATCACAATTGCTCTGTAGTATGGCTTGAGGCCAGGATGCTGATTCCACCAATAGTTCTTTTATTGTTCAGAATAGTTTTCAATATCCTTGGTTTTTGGTTATTTCAGGTGAATTTGAGAATTGCTCTTTCAAACTCTATGAAGAATTGAGTTGGAATTTCAATGGAGATTGCACTGAATCTGTATATTGCTTTTGGAAATATGGACATTTTTACTATATTAATCCTGCCAATCCATGAGCATGGGAGAACTTTCCATCTTCTGAGATATTCCTCGATTGCTTTCTTCAGAGACTTGAAGTTCTTGTCACACAGATCTTTCACTTCTTTGGTTAGTTATACACAAAGATACTTTATATTGTTTGTGACTATTATTAAGGGTTTCATTTTCCTAATTTTTTCTCAGCCTGTTTATCCTTTGAGTATAGGAAGGGTCCTGATTTGATTGACTTAATTTTATATCCAGCCACTTTGCTGAAGTTGCTTATCAGCTGTAGGAGTTCTCTGGTGGAATTGTTTAGGTCACTTAAGTAAACTATCATATCATCTGCAAATAGTGATATTTTGACTTCTTCCTTTCCAATTTGTATCCCTCTGACCTCCTTTTGTAGTCTACTTGCTCTAACTAGAATTTCAAGGACTATCGTAAATAGATAGAGAGAAAGCAGACAGCCTTGTCTAGTCTGTGATTTTAGTGGTATTGTTTCAAGTTTCTCTCCATTTAGTTTGAAGTTGGCTACTGGTTTGCCATATATTGCTTTTACTATGTTTAGCAAATCTTGATCTTTTTCAAAGACCTTTATAATAAAAGGATGCTGAATTTTGTCAAATACTTTTTCAACATCTAATGAAAAGGTCATGTGGTTTTGTTCTTTGAGTTTGTTTATGTAGTGGATTACATTAGTGGATTTCTGTATATTGAACCATTCCTGCATCCCTTGGATGAAGCCTACTTGATCATGATGAATGATCATTTTGATGTGTTCTTGGATTTGGTTTGCAAAAATTTTTTGGGTATTTTTGCATTGATATTCATAAGGGAAATTGGTCTGAAGTTCTCTTTCTTTGTTGGGTCTTTGTGTGGTTTAGGTATGAGCATAATTATGGCTTCATAGAACCAATTTGGTAGTGTTCCTTCTGTTTCTATATTGTAGAAAAGTTTGAAGAGTATTGGTATTAGGTCTTTGAAGTTCTTATGGAATTCTGCACTAAAACCATCTGGTCCTGGGACATTTTGGTTGGGAGACTTTTAATGACTGCTTGTATGTCTTTAGGGGTTATGGGACTGTTTAGATGGTTTATCTGATCCTGATTTAACTTTGGTATTTGGTATCTGTGTAGAAAATTGTCCATTTCATTTAGATTTTACAGTTGTGTTGAATATAGGCTTTTGAAGTAAGATCTGATGATTTTTTTTTAATTTCCTCAGTTTCTGTTGTTATATTTCCCTTTTCATTTCTGAGTTTGTTAATTTGGATACTGTCTCTGTACCTTCTGGTTACTTTGGCTAAGGGGTTATCTATCTTGTTGATTTTCTCAAAGAATCAGCTCCTGGTTTTGTTGATTCTTTGTATAGTTCTTTCATACTTGGTTGATTTAAACCCTGAGTTTGATTAT
Organism: Montemys delectorum; assembly: GCA_019843815.1. Taxonomy (NCBI): domain Eukaryota; kingdom Metazoa; phylum Chordata; class Mammalia; order Rodentia; family Muridae; genus Montemys; species Montemys delectorum. The sequence continues at coordinate 8,186 of JADRCD010205779.1, read as the reverse complement.
GTCCTGCCATCTACTCCTCTTGGGTGTATTTGCTTCTTTTTATTCTAGAGCTTTCAGGTGTGCTGTTAACCTGCCAGTGTATATACTCTCCAGTTTCTTTTTGTAGCTATTTCATTCAGAGCTATGAGTTTTCTTCTTAGCACAGCTTTCATTATGTGCCATAATTTTGGGTATGCTGTACCTTCATTTTCATTCAACTCTAAAAAGTCTTCAATTTCTTTCTTTACTTCTTCCTTGACCAAGTTATCTTTGAATAGAGTGCTGTTCAGCTTCCATGTGTATGTGGGCTTTCTGTTCTTTTTGTTGCCTTAATCCATAGTGATCTGATAGGAGGCATGGGATTATTTCAATCTTTATATACTTGTTGAGGTACGTTTTGTGACTTATTATATAGTCAATTTTGGAGAAGGTACCATGAGGTGCTGAGAAGAAGATAGTCTTTTTATTTAGGATGAAATGTTCTACAGATATCTGTTAAATTCATTTGGTCCATAACTTCGGTTAGTTTCACTATGTCTGTGTTTAGTTTGTGTTTCCCTGATCTGTCCATTGATGAGAGTGGGATGTTGGAGTCCCCCATATTTATTGTGTGAGCTAAAATGTGTGCTTTTAGCTTTAGTAAAGTTTCTTTTATGGATGTGGATGCCCTTGCATTTGAAGCATAGATGTTCAGAATTGAGAGTTCTTCTTTGTAGATTTTTCCTTTGATGAGTATGAAGAGTCTGTACTTATTGTTTTTGATGAATTTTGGTTGAAAGTAAATTTTATCAGATGTTAGAACGGCTACTTGAGCTTGTTTCTTTGGACCAAATTCTTGGAAAATTGTATTCCAGCCCTTCACTCTGAGGTAGTATTTGTCTTTGACAACAATGTGTGTTTCCTGCGTGCAGCAAAGTGCTGAGACCTGTTTGCGTATCCAGTCTGTTATTCTATGTCTTTTTATTGGGGAACTGAGTCCATCAATGTTAAGAGATACTAAGGAACAGTGATTGTTGATTCCTGTTATTTTTTAATGTTATTTTTAAGTTTGTGAGACTATCTTCTTTTGGGTTTGTTGAAAGTAGATTTCTTTCTTGCTTTTTCTAGGGTAGAGTGCCTTTTCTTGTGTTGATGTTTTCCATCTATTATCCTGTGTAGGCCTGGATTTGTGGAAAGATATTGTGTACATTTGTTTTTGTCATGGACTATCTTTGTTTCTCTGTCTATGGTAATTGAGAGTTTTGTTGGGTCTAGTAGTCTGGGTTGACATTTGTGTTCTCTTGTTGTTTGTATGAAATCTGCCCAGGATCTTCTAGCTTTCATAGTCTCTGGTGAGAAGTCTGGTGTAATTCTGATAGGCCTGCCTTTATGTTACTTGATCATTTTCCCTTACTGCTTTTAATATTCTTCCTTTGCTTAGTGCATTTGGTGTTTTGATTATTATGTGATGGGAGGAATTTCTTTTCTGGTCCAATCTATTTGGAGCTCTTTAGGTTTCTTGTATGATTATGGGCATCTCTTTCTTTTGGTTAGGGAAGCTTTCTTCTACAATTTTCTTGAAGATATTTACTGGCCCTTTAAGTTGGAAATCTTCACTCTCTTCTATATCTATTATCCTTAGGTTTGGTCTTCTCATTGTGATCTGTATTTCCTGGATGTTTTGGCTTAGAAGCTTTTTTTTTATTGTTTTTTTTTATTATTTTATAAATTAATTTAGTTTTTACACTCCATCTTCCATTCTCCACACCTCAATCCACCCTCTGACTGCTCTACATCCCACTCCTCATCCCCAACCCCCATCTCCACATGGATGCCCCCTCTTCACATGAAATCTAAATTCCCTGGAGCCTCGCATCTCTTGAAGGTTTGGTGCGTCATCTCTGAATGAACACAGACAGGAAGTCCTCTATTGTATGTGTGTTGGGGGCCTCATATCAGCTGGTGTATGTGTCTGTTCGGTGGTCCAGTGTTTGAGAGATCTCAGGGATCCAGATTAATTGAGACTGCTGGTCCTCCTACAGGATCACCCTTCACCTCAGCTTCTTTCAGCCTTTCCTAATTCAACAACAGGGGTCAGGCGCTTCTGTCCATTGGTTAGATGCAAATATCTGCCTCTGACTCTGGACTCTTTCTGCTGCTTGTTGGGTCTTTTGGAGGGTACAGATATCTACATCTGACTCTTTCTGCTGCTTGTTGGGTCTTTCAGAGGACAGTAATGATAGGTCCCTTTTTGTGAACAGTTGATAGCCTCAGTAATAGTGTGAGGTCTTAGGACTTCCCCTTGAACTGGATCCCAATTGGGCCTGTTAATGGGTCTCCTCTCCATTTGAATCCCTGTAATTCTTTCAGGCAGGAACAATTATGGGTCAGAGATGTGACTGTTTGATGGCAACATTATCCCTCACTTGATGCCGTGTCTTCCTGCTGGAAGTGGGTTCTATAAGTTCCCTCTCCCTACTGTCAGGCATTCATCTAAGGTCCCTCCCTTTGATGCACCAGAGACCTGGGTTAGGAGCTTTTTGCATTTTGCATTAAATTTGACTGTTGTGCCAATGTTTTCTGTGGTATCTTCTGCACCTGAGATTCTCTCTTCTACCTTTTGTATTCTGTTGGTGATGCTTGCATCTATGACTCCTGATCTCTTTCCTAGGTTTTCTATCCCCAGTGTTGTCTCCCTTTGTGATTTCTTTATTGTTTCTATTTCCATTTTTAGACCCTGGATGGTTTTGTTCAGCTCCTTAATCTGTTTGCTTGTGTTTTCCTATAATTCTTTAAGGTATTTTTGTTTATCCTCTTTAAAGTCTTCTACCTGTTTACGTGTGTACTCTTTTATTTCTTTAAGGGAGTTATTTATGGCCTTCTTAAAGTCTTCTATCATCATCATGAGATTTGATTTTAAATCAGTCTTACTTTCTGGTGTGTTGGAGTAACAGGACTGGCTGTAGTGGGAGAACTGGGTTCTGATGATATCAAATAGCCTTGGTTTCTGTTGCTTATGTTCTTGCTCTTGCCTTTTGCCATCTAGTTATCTCTGGTGTTAGTTGGTCTTGCTGTCTCTGACTGGTTGTTCATCCTGCAAGCCCACGTGTCAGTACTCCTGGGAGAGCAGTTCTCTCTGGGAGGAATTTAGGTATGGAGAGCTGTGGTACAGGGTTATCTCTGGGGTGCAGACAGAAACCAAAGGATCCTTTCCCTAGCTTTGTTCCTGTTTACTGATGGCTCTGGGAGGGTCCCTCTTGGGCCAGAAATTTGAAGAGAAGTGGTGGTCTTACCTGTGCTTGCAGGTATGAAGGCACTCCTGGGAGACCAGCCCTCTCCTGGAGGGACCCCGGTATGGATAGCTGTGGCACAGGATCAGCAATGGGTGCTGACTGAAACCGAAAGACTCCTATCCCAGGCAGCTCTTTGGGACCTGAGGGTTCTGGGCAGGTTCCTCTCCGCAGCAGTGGTGGTCCTACCTGTGCTCACAGGCCTGTCTGCTAGGTGGTAGTTCTTACCACCCTGCTGACAGACAGGTTTTATGTATTAATTAAACTGTACTTGTTTAGTTGAAGTAGTGTAGAAATCAGCAAGCTACATAAGTGCTGAAGTCGCAGAAAAATCCTTGTGAGCTACTAGTCTTCTGTCTACATTGAAGTGTGGAATAAGTAGGTTCTAATACTAGTAAAGGAATCCTTCAGTGACAACATACACAAACTTGTCAGTAAGAGTGAGAGCAAGTAAGTAGGTAAAAAGCAAAATATTTCTTCTTCTGTGTCCTTTTATGCAGGCTCCCACCCACTTATAGGTGGGTCTTCTGACCTCAACTGATCTAATCAAGAAAATCTTCCACAGGCCTGCTCACCTCCTTGAGTTTTAGTTGATTCCAGATGTAGTCAAGTTGACTGTGAAGATTAGACATTATACTAGGTAAATATGTTTTTCACCATATCCCATTCTCTATCCTAAATACTGGCCAATTTTATGAAGCAATGAATATGTATTTGTCAGTTACATATAACATGATTAAAAGCTCAATTGCATGAGCATTTAATATTGATGGCTTTGTAAGAAATAACATACTTTTCCATTCTAACGTCATCCAGAACTCTAACCTGGAGACAAGCATTCTACTGTGCACATAGTACTTAATATAGGTCAACAGTTTATGTAGAGCAGGTACTTAGCATAAAAAATAAAAATTTTCCCTGATAAAAATAGAAAGACAAGATAATTTTGTTCTGAATAGATGGAGAATATAAATTTAAATGTGTGTGTGTGTGTGTGTGTGTGTGTGTGTGTGTGTGCGTGTGTTTCATGGGGGAGGAGGTGGAAGCAGAAGGGGAAGCATCATGGCAGCGAGGAGGGGAGAAGGGACAGGGAAGGCAGTAGCAAGGCAAGGATGAGCACGTTACATTGGTGTACATGGACTAAAATGTAATGAGTGGCTAGACAGATGGCTCAGCATGTAAGAGCACTTCCTGCTCTTCCAGAAGACCTGAGTTCAGTTCCAAGTTCTCACATCAGTCAGTTCTGTAACTACAGCTCAGGGGTTTCTGAGAGGAAGGAAAGTAAAATACAGTGTTATGGTGATCGAAAGGGGTATATAGAAAAGTCAAGTGGGGAGGGGAACAGGAGAGCAGGATAAAAGGGAAGAATAGATGGTAAAGCACCTAACATTAAAGACTCTTTGAAAAGCCTATGAAAACCTATAGTAGAAGCTTCCTAAAATACATACATTTATGAAAGGAATTTAAAGGAAATCACTGTATAATGGGGATAGAATGTCACAACTAGACATATTATACCACTAAGAAAAACCTCCAGTACCAACAATGAGTTACATCTTGTTACAATTTATTGCCAAGGGCTTTAGTTTCTCTCCATAATCTGTTGGTAAGCCCCTATTGCTGAGGACAACACTTAATTATGTCGCCAAACATGGAGAAGTTGAGCTACTACTCAACTAGAAGTTTCAGCCCTACTGATTAACATTTGTGCTATTATAAGGTCCCCTGAATGACAGCATAAGAGAATGTTAATCATTAATATCACTGAGCTACAAACTCTGAGAACCTGCAACACTAGCAACCTGACTGCAAGGTATATTGGTGCAATACTTGTAAAAACATTATGTGAGTAATCATTGATTTTCTGCTTAGATTTAAGACTTGGTCTTAAATCCAAGCAGAAAATGGTACCCATACCTGTAACTGTTAAAATATCCAACAACCTAGTACTAAATTGGTAATTGTCCTAGGGGAAAACGAACTAAAAGAACATAATTCTACTGAAATAACATAGCAATAAAATGATTCCTAATGACATAGTGCCATGCTCATAGATCAGAGCATTGTTCAACCCTCATCGGAGAAGGATCTTCTTGCAGTAGATGTGAATTATCACAAAGACTCACAACTGGATCATATGCAGAGAGTGAAAGTCTTTGATGCTCTCAATCCTACACCAAATATCTTCATTAAAGCCCACCACTCAAGGCTCAGGGCCTTAAGCCAAAGAGGATATGAGAGGAATATAAAAAACAGAAGGAGAAGCTGACTTCAAAGAAACATTAATGCAGACAGAACAGGATTGATGCACACATAAACACGTACATACTGAACAGCATGCCTAAGACCTGCATAGGTTCAAAGAAGATAGGATCCCAAGACTGAGAACTGAAAATGTACGTGGAGTCCGACTCCTAACCAAGAAGCCATTTGAAACTAGAAAGTATGACGTTGGGAGGATAGAGAGCTGAGAAGAATCTGGGAGGAATTGAAGGAAGGGAAAATTTGATCAAAATATGTTGTGTGAGAAAAGGTAAGCAAGCATTCTGCTACCTGAGCCACATCTCTAGCCCCATCAATGAAGCTTTTGACCTTCCTTTTCTTTAAAGGCATTTTAGAACTCACTAAGTGTCTCTGAGGGATAGTGTGTGTCAGTTTGGATTGTCCATATTTCATGTGCTTGGCAGTCACCATTGCTGGATACCACAAGATCACACAGCACATTCTCAGAGGAGCAATTCTGAAGTGGAAAACGTTGAAATGCGACACAAGAAAGTCAACAAAATCTCCCGGTATTTTAGGGTATTTTATTTTGTAGGTCATGGGAAACAATAGAAAGCAAGTGGCTTTGAAAAATGGAATTGAAGAGGAAAATCTGGAATTGAGTTGTCATTTCTAGTTCTATAACCCAGTGCTAGGTACTTTATCGAGAGCATGTTTCATTTATTTTAGAGATATAAAACCTTGGTAGGTTATTGGCACCTGCTGGCATTTTGTGAAAGCCTTTTTTTGCTACTTCCCAACATTGTGGCAAAGGCAAGATTCAGCTACTTCTTGTGTCTCTTATTTTTAGTTACTTTTATAGACCCTACAACCAGGGCATCTTCTTCCTCCTCATCTTCTTTCTCTGACTTGGTATTTCAGACAAGATTACATCAGTAAATCACTTTTCTTATAAAGCCACTAATCTGATAATAGGAGTCTTATCGTTCTGAGCTCATCTAATCCTACTGACTTTCCAAAGACCAACTTTTTTAAATTCACTTTACATCACCTCACTGCCCCCTCCTGGTCACTCCTTCTGTTTCCCTCCCCCTCCTCACCTTCTCCTCTGAGCAGGTAGGCCCCCAGATAACCCCCAATCCTGGCACATCAAGTCTTTATAGCACTAAGCTCATCCTCTCCCACTGAGGCCAGACAAGGCAGCCCAGATAGAAGAATATATCCCATGGATAGGCAACAGCATTTGGGATAGCTCCAGTTATTCAGAATCCACATGAAGACCAAGTTGCACATCTGCTATATATGTGCGGAGATCCAGCCTGTGTATACTCTTTGGTTGGTGGCTGAGTCTGTTGGTCCCAAAGGTCCAAGTTAGTTGATTCTGTTGGTCTGAAGACCAACTTTTATAAAATGTGAACATAAGAACTTTTAGAGAACTTATATAAATCATAGTAGATAGTTACAGGACCCAATCAAATATGAAGAAAGTTGACATTAGAACCAATAGTAGTAGAGCTGATATTAAAAATCACAAATATTGAGGATCAAATATCTGCAGGATCTTAACATGTTTAGTAGGGGGAGGGGGAGTGTGAAATATGAGTTCAGGATGTCTTCCAAGTTTTTGCTTTGAATTGCTACACTAGAAAAAATAGAGGCTATAGACAGATGATCATTCTATGCATAATATTCTCTACTACAGAATTATGCTGTGCCTAGGAGTCTATGCTAGGTCCGTTGAAGATTCACACTTCAACTCAGAACTTCTCAGGATAAAAGTACCTAACATGTACAAAATGCCAGAGTTATTTCCATTACTACTTCCAGAGTTTTGGAGGTTCTTAATACAAGAAGTCAGCAGGGAACAACTGCCCTAAATGTATCATTAATGTTAGTTAGGAGGGATTATTACATGTCTCATATCAAAACTGCTTAGGAGTGGGAATTGTAGGATTCAAAAAAGCACAAGACATTCAGATGTCCAGGCAGCCACACCCCTATCCAGACAGTGGCACAAAACTCATTAAGAAGCTTCTAGCTTGACAGGTGATCATTCAATAGACATTTGCAAGCTACTCCAGGTCTTTCATGAAAGAAAATACCTCCACAACTGAAGCAGTCACCCTTCAGTAACCTACAGCTTGAGACTTTTCCAGCATTAAGATACATTTAATAGAGTAAGCAAAAAGCATTAAGCTCTGTAACACTCAGGTCCCCGCGTGTCTCAGTAATGATCACAAGGAACCATATTCAGTCACTTCCAGAAGAATGTCCAAACTCTGAAAAAAAAGTCACTCAAATTAAAATTTGATACAACTCTGCTCCACAGCATAAAAACAGGCTTTTAGAATGAGCAACTCTTGGGAAGTTTCACAGTAGAGATTGGATGACATTCTTCCTAATTTTTTTTTTACCTGATAACCAAAATATAAGAAGAAAAATAAACACCTGGTGTTGGAAAGTCAATGAACACCAGTGTGTACTTGATTAAATGCTAGTCCAAATTGCTTGAGAACAAAAATAAGGTGCCTTGTGATCACTAGGCAAATATGCAAGATGAGCATTAAAATTGGAATGGTACAGAGTGAGCCCTTCCAACACTGGTGGCCATGGGCCCTATTAAAATATGATGTTCAGGAAGCTCTGCAGCCAGTCCCACAACACCCAGAGGAAGCTGCTGCACTCCCAGGTGCTCTAACAAGCCCAAGGTCACAG
>JADRCD010205778.1:0-16358 GCA_019843815.1 Montemys delectorum | reverse complement strand
TATTTTCTATTAGTTTCAATGTATCTAGTTTGATGTGGAGGTCCTTGATCCACTTGGACTTGAGCTTTGTACAAGGAGAAAGGAATGGATCGATTTGCAATTTTCTACATGTTGACCGCCAGTTGATCAAGCACCATCTGTTGAAAATGCTGTCTTTTTTCCACTCTATGGTTTTAGCTCCTTTGATCAAGTGACCATAGGTGTGTGGGTTCATTTCTGGGTCTTCAATTCTGTTCCATTGATCTACCTGCTTGTCACTGTACAAATACCATGCAGTTTTTATCACAATTTCTCTGTAGTCCAGGATTATGATCCCACCAGAGGTTAGGGGAATCCCAGAAACTCACCAATCCATTCTGAACATCAACTGCCTTTTCTGTTGATCTTAGTTCATCAAAAATTGCTTCATCCCTATGTTTTCAGATGGAAACTAATCTCCCATGCCTGGTTTTGCTACACTCTGCTCCAAGAATATGTGCACTCACCATTTAAAAGTTAGAGAGACACAGCTCCACATTGCTACCATTCACAGCCTCACCAGTTCTGCTAGACTTTTAGAGATCTCAACTCAGGCCCAACATGGCTTTGTGGCCCTGACACTAAAAGTAACTCTATGGATAATCAGCGTAATGAGGCAGAGTTGGAAATTCCACTGGAAGTAGTTTCTTTTTTCAGTATAGGCTTTAGCACTAGGGTTAAGAGAAAAGGAGACACACACACACACACACACACACACACACACACACACACAGAGGCACCCCAATGGGGTAGGTGCCATCCATCCAAGAATAGGAGAAAGATGTGCAGAAATATGAATCTTGGGGTCAAGGGACAGTAAGCAATTAATTGTCTTTGCATTAGCTGCATATACTCTCTAGTGACTCTCAAGTTACATCTTAAAAGGTTGCTAGGAAACCTGTTTCTCTTTCCTTCTGTCTCTTTGGATAATAGAGACTAACAGAGACATAAGAGGCACCTTAAAAGATGCTTTAGATGTAATTATAATCAGGTATAATCAAACCAGAAGCCGCTAAGTTTGCACAAGGGTTTAAGACCTGACTTTTCCTTATATGTAAGACTTCTGGTGAGATTGCTAGAAAGCCAGGAAGTTCTAGGAATTAATGGCTGGGAAGAAAGAAAGCAAACAGCCAATTCTGCTGAAATTCTTGATCTGCCACCAGCAAAGGTTTCAACCTGATTCCAGAATGTGGGGCTTCCTTCCTGTTTCTCTTGTCATCAAGATTTTTCCAGCCTTTCTCCCTCATTCCACATGTCACACACTTGCACTCCTTAATAAAGCTCTCAGACAATTCCTTATTGTTTCCTATCCAGACTCACTCTCTGATAGTCACCAGAACCAACAAATACTTAGTAGGGGGTTGCTCTGTCCAATTTGTCTATCTTTCCCTGAAACTTCCCCAGCCTACAATCTTCCTTGGGAACAAAGGTACTCACTTTTGAAACTAGTACTATTAATGGCTCTCAAAGGCTTAAAAGAAATGCTCTCTACCCAGAAACTGCCCAGGGAAAAGAGTAGCTTCATTCACTTTTACATATCTTCCCAAGAGTAACCTGATTCTACTGTGTGGCCTCCATGCTCAATCCAGGACACCTCTGAAGTGTCGTTAATGTGCCACAGATTCTGCTGAGACAAGCTAAGCCTCAATTATAATCACATGTTCAGTTTCTCTCTCCTGCAGCTCCACTCTTCTTGTTCCTCTGGAATTTTTTTCCCATAAAAATCTTAATGTATGTGTCTTTTTTTTCTGGTGCAATGATAGAAATAGTTACTAATTGAGAGTGATTGTAAGAAATACTAAATGATACTAAGAAATATACTGTAAATTGTGGCATTAAACTTTATTGCCTGCCTACCAGCTTGTAGTAAAGAGCCTACAAATTGTTCTATGTAAATACTAATATCCCCTAGTATGCCAACATGGTCCAGGTGTTTATCCTGGTGCTAGAGGTAAAGTGGATGTACCAGCTGAAATGGATGTTGTGATTGGCAAATTACTCCTGGGAGTTTAGAAGTACCCTAGAATAATAATGAGTAAGAATAAGGGGTGTTATGAATTTTTTTCTATTTGTCTGCTCTTGTTTATGAGTCAGAGATATCTGGCAAAATGTCAAGGAAGAATAGGGCAGAAAGCAAGCATTGTCAGTCTTTCCACAAACGTGTAAAAAGAATCATCTTTTGCAGCAAAACATGATAGTTTGAATATGTGTGCCCCCCACAGACTCATGTGTGTGTCTGCCTGACCCATAGGGAGTACGCTATTAAGTATGACTTTGTTGGAGTAGGTGTGGGCTTGTTGGGATGAGCTCTTTCTTATATGCTCAAAGTATGGCAAGTATGGAACACAGGCTCTCTTTGATGCCTGTAGAACTCTCAGCTCCTTCTCCAGCACTATGTCTACTTGGATGCTACCATGCTTCCCACCATGATGATAAAAGACTGAACCTCTGAATCTGCAAGCCAGCCCATAAAAGTTGTCATGGTCATCAGAGCAATGAAATCCAAACTATGACAAAAGGAAAGAACTAAATCTACCACCAGATACTAAAGGGAGTACACCATCATATACAATTGAATTCTGAGACCCCCTTTCACAGAAGTCAATCTCTAAATCTGGGTCCTTAGCTCAGATTTGACCTCATTGCAGAAAGGAAGCCATGTTGCAAATAGAGCCACATGGCACTACTGTGGAACCTTCTAGGGTAATTATCCACCTGAGAAAAGAGCTGCAACCAAATGATTCAAGGATGTTATTTTGGCAGTGATTCTTGTTAGCACTGATAGCTGAGGAACTCTGTATCTCATGGGTCCCAGAAAAGTGATGATATTTGAGGGGTAGCCAGTGGGATCCACTAGCATGTCTGACTCATAGGAAGGTCAGCTGGCAATTGCTTTACCCATCAATGCATATTTTGAAGAGATCTGCTCAGCAATTGACAGAAAATACTTGGATTGTGTTGAAATATTTATTGTAGTTAGCAGGAAAAGCAAAGGTAGAAATGTACAAAACTGCTAACCCTCAGTTTAAGAAACAAGACTTTCTATAACTTGGATAGAATATCAGATGTTTGATATGAGCTTTTATTGGTACAAGGTAGTAGCTACCTTTATTTTTTCTTGACTCACTAGTACAGCTGATTCTAAAAGAAGATTGATCCTGGCAATTCAGAATGAATATCATGATTCCATCAAAGATTAGATTCCATAGTAACCACATCAAGGTGGCCCCAGGAATATCATTTGGCAATTGCATTATTCTTTTATTATTCATGTCAATAAAGGAGAAGTAAAAGCAATTCCCATATATGAAAGAAGGACATTTCCAATCCCATTTCTAGCCTCACTCAGCTTTCTAATCCTCCAGCATAATGTATTTTGGACATTATACAGAATATTACATTGATGCACTGTGCTAATATTATGCAGATTGGATTTGAAGACTATTTTATAATACTTTCATCTCTGAGTGCAAATGATAACCTCTATAAATATTTGAGTTTATTCATATTAATGAAAAATTTAAGAGCCTAGAAGCTCAAGTTAATGTTTAGGCAAGCTCCATAACTTCTCACTTTAACATGAGCTGAACAAGGACAGCAACAATAAACTGCTAAGGTGGATGGGGAAAGCCCACAAGGCCTCAACCCAATACAACACACTATAGGCAGCTAAGGGATGCTGCGAGTGGGAGAAATGGTCTTCCCCAGGGAAGAGCACACCAATTGGTTATCCAATACCAAATGGTCGTTCCTGAAAACATATATCTGTTAACATTATATGAACTAGGTTATATTTATATGTTTAAGAACATATATGTATATACACATATGCTTATAACAACAATTTAAAGGGAGAAGAAGGTCACGAACTTGAAAGAGAGAAAGGAAGGAAGGGCTTATAAGGGGACTTAGGGGAGAAAGAGAAGGTAAAAATGCTATAGTTACAATCTCCAAAAAAAAAAAAAAAAAACTGGGATATTGTAACTGGTGTGTGTGTGTGTGTGTGTGTGTGTGTGTGTGTGTATGCTTCATGTGCATCTGAGTGAGGATTTTATTTGTGAACTTTGAGAAAAGTCTTTCTAGAAATTGACGTCATTGTCACTAACACTAAGTGCCCTTTCAAACTTTCCAGTTACATAATGAACACACATGATTTTTCCACATGAAAATCTACATTTTGATAGCTGTACAAACTAATCATTCTAGAAATTTTCCTTATTTGGTGGTAGCCAAAGAAGTTTTAATAACTGTTTTAGCGTCTCATTGAATTGTTAAGTTCTGCAAACTATGTTAAAATATATCTTCCATTAATATGTTGTTATATAAGAGGTAACTATTAGTCTTTCTCTCTCTTGGTTTTGTTCTTTCTTTGTGCTTCTAGAATATGCACAGAACTACAGTTCTTTCTCCACTTTCCAGTCACTCTTTGGCAGTATGTTTTTAATCACGCTCAAAATATTTTAAATTAAGTTTTTCAATGTTGTTCTGTGAATTTTTTTTGTAAACCAAGAATTTCATTATTACCTTGTGACAGCAACAACCTAAGAACAGCACCAAGCTAATCATAAAACATTGATTTATTGGGAATTGTGCTAAATTATTACATGACATTTAACATGATTTAAATACCCAAGCCAGAAATAATAAAAGGTAACTTATGAACCTATCTCTAAAAGGCAGATCAGGGTTTAGAAGTATTTTCATAGAAAAAAATTACTTCAGGACTTTAAAACAATTTTAAAAGTAACATATAAACTATAAGAGAAACACATGAATACGGTGATGAGATGTTATTTTAGGACTACTAGAACATGTATTGCAAAACAGCTACAGGTAGTAAGAACTTGGTGAAGACATGAAAAATTGAAAAGACTTTTGGGAATTTACAACAATGTTATCTCTTTGAAAACAGACTGATAGTTCTTGAAGCAACTGAACGTAGATTTACTACATAGCTCAGAAAAGAAATTATATATTTGCCTAAACATTTACATATTCATGTTCTTAATAGCATCTTGAGAAGAGAAAGATCAGTGGGAACAAAACAGGGATGAGAAGATAACTGAGAACGAAGAATAAGATCAAAATATGGACATGCATGAAAAATGTCATAAGAAAATCAAGGGTTATGAAGACCAATATATGCTAATAAAACATTTAAAAGCATTATTCAAAATAGTAAAAGAGTGGACAGGCCAAATGTTCATCAATGCATGAATGTAATTTTACAAGTGTAGTACATCCATATAACAAAATATTTAGCAATCAAATGAATACATTTATAATACCACTTACAACATAGGGCAGAAGTCTAGGGGAATAGAAACTCCTCATGCTGCATGATTCATGGAAATGAAATGTGGAATTGAGTGGCATCAGAAGTAACAATGTTGCTTACTGGGTGTCCAGGACTGAGGCTGGAGATGGAAGCGATGGAACACTAATGTAGAGTCTCCTGTGAGCTAATGGAAATGTTTAGAGACAGACTTTTGATGACTTCACAACTTGGTCAACACTAAAGAAAAATGCATAGGGAGAAAAACCTGTTAATTAAATTGACTTAGTGGAATGTAAGCCATATCTTGAAGGCATGGCCATCAAGCGTGACAGTAGAGAGCTATGGTCTCATAATATGAGAAGTATTCAGGGGTAGCTGGAGGTACAGGAAGGAAATCTTACTGTGACCATGACAACTGGTAGCAGGCTGAAAGTTAGACTCTAAGGAGCACAAGGACGAAAGTGATAGATGAACCAAGAAGTGTCAATGAGCTCCTCACCTCATCAGTCAAAGAGAGTGAAATATTTTATCATAGTTGTATAACATATAATGTAAAAGTATACGTTGTAAACTTTTATGAATTGGTGGGAGGAAAACAAAAGAGAGCTAACTGTGGAGAGTTCTTATTTTAAAATTAAAATTTCCTTTTAGTTACAGATGCTTTTGTATTTATACATGGGTTTATGAAAACCCGTGTATTGTTTGTGGCTCACATTGAACTTAAACTCCACTGGCACTTGGCAATAATCTACCTATATGAACGAATGAATTCATACACACATCTATCAGGTCTGCTCAGTGGGAGCTACTGGTATCTGATTCCTACAGTCTTTCATGAAGGAGCAAGTCTTGGCTCAGAGGCTGCCCCCTCATGAGAAGGAGCTGGGTCTGTAACATTCTAGCAGAAAGGAACAACATTCCATGGTAGGCAGGTTTTGCTGAGTCCGTCCATGTTTAATCATTCAGAACAGCTATCCATGGATGAGCTCTTAAGGCATAAGGCAAAGTTAAAAGATTTTTCACTTCAACACTGAAACAAAAATTGTGTTTAAATCTAATTTTAAACGCTTGAATTATAATCAGCTTGTGTCAGTTATTTCATATTCAAGGCCTACAGGCTTCAATTTATTTAGGAAACAGGGTGGCATTTATTGAACAAGAACCAGATCTTTAAATAGAATTGTCCCAGAGGATGTCAACAAAACACCAAAGAAATTAATTACTACATAATGAGAACCATTATTGAGCACATCTCTGATTCCAGATACTATTCTAAATACTTTGTGTATATCGTCCAATTCAATCCAAAGGAACATTTGCAATTGAGGAAAATTAAGCTCATATAAAGGTAATTATACTAGGTTTTTTTTACTGACTGAAACCTAACAGAAACAAACTTAAAGGTAAAAATGGGCTTTCCTCTTGTCTTGGAAAGAGATTTCAGTCTTCCGCTGTGGAGAAATCATGGCCTCAGGAACATAGGAAAAGGCGCTCTCACAGGGCTGCATGCAGGAAAGAGAGAGCACAGGCTGGCACCTTCAACACCCCACCCCACCACACACACACACACACACACACACACACACACACACTCACACTTAATTAGTTCAGCCAACCCCCACATTCTAAAGACCCCACAACCTTCACAAATAAGGTCCCAGAAGTTTGTCAGGTAGTTCAAGATTCAAATCTTGTTAGTGATTGATTTGCTCAAGGTCATACATACAACTGAAAGTAGCAAGGCCAGAACCTGAAACCTAAAAATAAGATTCCTGAGATTGTAATGCTAGATTTCTTTTTAAAAAGTTACAGGTTATAGTAAAATAGTTGGCTCTTTTCAGATAATCAGCTATTCTAACAATACAGATTTGGACATGATATTATTTCTAAAGCAATACAATGATCATCTCATAATATAAAGGATTGCAAAGCAATTTTAAGGCCAGGTGGGTCACGGCAGGGATGGTGATCGACACATTAGCAGATGCCTTGAGGTTGCCAATGATTTGCATCTTTGCAGGGCTCCAAGCTGACACATTCAGCCTCATTACCTCAGTCATATTCAATTACATATTCTAATGGAAGGATATATGCAGTTCATCCATGCAGTACAGCCACTAGCTCAGAGTATGGCGTAGTGTCAAGAAGAATCCAACCAACCCCATTCCCTATCTTCCAAATTCAGATGGAGGTAGCCAGATCATGTGCAGGATTAATTTGGTCAATGAGACAAATATTTGATTTCTTTTTCTGTATCTTTCCCCAAAGTTAGCAGAAGTAAAATTCTGTTTATATATTTACAGTCGATAACTTTCTCGTTCTTTTCTTAGGAAGCTTATGAATGTTATATTTGAAGTGCTATGATGAAGCACCCAAGAAAAATAAGTTAAAAGGAGATGTTTAGATAACAATCATAGCTGTTCAACTCCAGAACCAGGTGGTTTGGCCTCTAGAGAGAGGGACAGGTAGAGTCACACCGTGGAAGGAATATATGGCGAGGCAGACCTCATCATTAAAGAGAAGGCTAGAAAGAGGCTGGAATCACATAGTCCACACAAATGAAGAGTTTCCATGGGCTCCCTTTACATGCCACTTCCCAAACATTCCACAGGCTCTCAATATACTCACCTGGGGACTAAACTTTTTATCACAATAGACCTTTGTAGAGAACACAGCCCAGAGTCAGCCATAGCAAAGTTCTTTTCTTTTTAAAAAATTAATTAATTCACTTTACATTCTGACATTTCCCCCTCCTTCCTTTTCACCTAGTTCTTCCCTCCCTCCCTGTCCCATTCACTCTTCTTCCCTTTCTCTTCAGAAAAGGGGAGGCCTCCCATGGATGTCAACTAGACTTGGCATATCAAGTTGCAGTAAACCTAGGAGCATCTTCTCCTATTGGGGCTAGAGGACAGAGCCCAGTAGGGGGGAAACAGTCCCAAAGGCAGGCAACAGAGTAAGACACAGCCACACATAGCAAAGTTCTAGAGTCAAGAGATTGCTGAAAAGATTTAGTACAAGGTGTTAAGGAGAGAGACCCATGCTTATAAGTGGACCTCTACGATTGGTGTTATGGAGATTAAATGTGCTTTTGATTCTTTCACAAAGACCCTGCTATATTGGCAACAAGATTGCATTAGGAGCTGCCCAAAGAGCTTGCTTCTTTGCCCAAGACTTGAGCAAATCTAAGATTATATTTGATCAGGTTTGTGGGGGTTATCTTGATTGCATTAACTGGGATGAGACGATCCACCCACTGTAGGAGGCACCATTCCAAGGGCAGAGGATCCTGGACAATATAAGAGTGGAAAAAGGAAGCTGAATACTAGCATGCATACCTTCATTGTTCTTTGCTATTGACAGTGAATGTGACGCCAGCAGTTCTCTCAAGCTCCTATCCCCATGACTTCTCTGTCGGGATGGATTGTCGCCTAGAGTTGTGAGCCAAATAAGTCCTTTCTTTAAGTTATGTGTGTCAGGGTATTTTAATCACAGAAACAGAAAAGATACTCAGATAGAAGGTAAATAAATATTTGCAATAATACAAGTAACCTATGATAATTATTTTACAAAATTTTATAATTAACACCTAATCGATTTGTAATGACAGTATAAACTCTGCAGTAAAATCAAATGAGAAGGGGATAAGGAAAAGCAACCAATCCATTACTCTCACAAGGGTGGATGAAAAAAAAAATAAAAAAGAAAGAAGACATTAGTCACTGAAGTCTGGAGTGTGCATACGAGCCCTTGTTTTGTCAACACATCTACAGAAGTGAAAATTGAGTCCAGCAATGATTACATAACAGGCCCCCAAGTCCTAGCACAACTGAGGCCACATTATAGGCATCATTCTGACTGGAAACCCAACACTTAGGCCCCAACACCTGCCAATATGAAAACGAAGACCTCATTCATCAGAGAGAGACCTTATCCACAGTTCCGGAGAGCACTCTGCCTTCCTCTAGCTCTCCTCCGTCAGCAGCCCCCTTCCTTCTCATCTCCCTTAGGACCACTTATTACTTTCGTGGGAGAACGAACGTATTTGGAATTTGGAAATATGATCTGGGTTGTAGATATGTTTTTACTTCACAGTTTCTAACATACTTTTAAAAAAATGTTTAAACTACTTACATTTTATTGTGACGACTGACACATTTAGAGTACTTTTTGTCACATTGTTTTTTTAGTTCTGTTTTTTATATCTTTTCATTGTTTTATATTTTCTGTTGGTAAAAATCCCTTCCTTCCTTACTACCATCCTTCTTTCTTTCCATCCTTTCTTTCTTCCTCCCTCCCTTCTTTGCTTGCTTGTGTCTTCCTTCCTTCCTCCCTACCTCCCTTTCTCCCTTCCTTTCTTCTTTCCTATCTTCTTTCCTTCCTCCCTCCTTCTCTCCTTTCCTTCCTTCCTTCCTTCTTTCCTTCCTTCCTTCCTTCCTTCCTTCCTTCCTTCTTTCTTCCTTCCTTCCTTCCTTCTTCCTTCCTTCTTCCTTCGCTTTCATTGTTGCTCATTTTGAAGCTGTGCTGTATCACATGGGATTGTCATTAAATTTCTAATGCAAATATTTTTAAATGTTAAGGGAAATTGGAGCACTAGCCACTGAACACTGTCATTTTAGATGACTTCTCTCTAATAGTATGCTGATATTTTATCGAGTGTGTCAGTGTACAATTCAGTCAGTTCCATAAAATGGGTGATAATGCTGCACACCATGATGGGTGTAGAGAAGGAGGATAGTGTCACCCAACCCCCACTGAAGTGCTATTAATACCTCTTTTCTGCATACTCTTTCATCTAGTACTTCATTAACTCAGTATTATTATTTTATGAGATTTTGTTTTGTTTTTTTTAAGACAGGGTTTCTCTGTATATCCCTGGCTGTCCTGGAACTCACTCTGTAGACCAGGCTGGCCTTGAACTCAGAAATCTGCCTGCCTCTGTCTCTCAAGTGCTAGGATTAAAGATATGCAACACCACTGCCCAGCAAAACAGTTTATTCTCATTTTATACAATTTGTTTGTATAAATAAAGAAAATGCATGTTCCTATTAAGAGGTATTTGACGATATCCAGCTGCTTTTTCTGCTGTCTTTGGCGAACATGGATGTACATCTTTTAAAACCAGGCTGATTTCTTTCTCTGACAGCTTATCTGTTTCTTATGGTTCCACTCATGTAGAACTTTTTACCTTTTGTTTGGCTTTAATGTCATGGGAAATTATTTTTTAATACTGTTATCTAGGGACCTAACTCTTTACTTTTAGTGAAACTCTTTCAGATAGGACCTCATATTTTTTAATTAATTAATTAATTTCTTTTACACTCCATATTTTATCCACCCCCCGAGTCCACCCTCCTGCTGTGGGTAGATGGGAGTGTGTGGGTGGGGAGCATCCTCATAGAGGCAATGGGAGGGGGATGGGATATGGAGTTTCCAAAGGGGAGATCTGGAAAGGGGAAAACATTTGAAATGTAAATAATGAAAATATCCAAGAAAAAAATAACTGGAGCAGAGCTGTCTCTGGTTGTGCTGCCTGTCTGTGGATCCACTTTCACTAACTGGTCTCTCTTGAGGAGGGAAGAATGGTGAGATGGAGGGGAGAACTGAGAGGAGAGGAAGGAGGGAATGAGATTGGGATGTAAAGTGAATAAATAAATTAATAAAAAATGGTAAAAAAAAAAAAAAAACCCTAAAGTTGATTTAGGAGACTATTCCAGAATTTGTCTAAGACACTTTCTGTATTTTATTCTCTCAGCATTGTGTGTGTGTGTGGTGGTGGGGGGAGTTCTCTTTGCTTTGATGGGGGAGGTTTCTCTTTGCTTTGATTCAAACACTTTTTTGCTTTTGTTCTGATAGCAACAATTATAGTTTCATATTACAATATTGACTTCATCCCTGTGACTCAGTATTGGGGCATTTTTTGTAGATTTTGCTGCTTCTATTTAGCTGTTTTTAATACATTTTGGTGGTTAATGGGGAAAGCGCTGAAATTATTTCATCTTTCTTTTCTAAATCTTGTATTATTGTTGTTGCTGCTGTTCCCAATCTCTTTTATTCCTGATTAATTTTTTCCTGTGTGCCAACTGCAGAGATGTTTTTTTTTATCAAACCTGCTTAGTAATTTGTTTGAAGCTTTCATGAGCATGTATCCCTTTATAAAATATTCAAACATCTCCTAAAATCACAATCTATTCTATTTTTTTAATGTTTGAGAATTTTCTATATGCATATGAGTCTTAATCAAATCCATCCACTTATTCTACCCTCTAGTTCTTCTATCCACCCTCCGCTTTCTCCTGTCTAATGTCACATGCTTTTTTTTTCCCCTTAAAACCCACTGAATCTAACTAGTGTCATCAGTATGGCCATCTACTGGAGCATGGGTAGTTTTACAGGGATTTTATTATTGAACAACATTGGCCACCTTCTTCCAGCAGCTATCAATCGCCAATACCCCCTGAACTAGATGTGGGACTTCCTATCCTCTTCCATCTATATGGGGATTTTGGCTGGCTTGATTTCAGCATGCTGTGAGTTCATACTGTAGTGGTACTGTCATGTTTGGCAAATTCTATTTTGGCACATATGTCCAATACTTCCAGCTATTATAGTCTTTCCACCCATTTTTTTTTCTGATGTTCCATGGGTCTTTCAAGGATGATGTGAGATATAACTGTCCCACTTACAGCTGAGAACCCCACAGTGTTTTACTGTCTGCACTTGACCAGTTGTCCTTCTCTCTGCTGATTGGCACTAAGGTTAAGAAGAAGATTCTCTGATGAAAGTTAAGACAGGTGTCCATCTATAGATGTAACGACAAGAACGTAGGGGTCTGTTTTGTTAACTGTTCATTTGTCATAAGAATAGTATTAGTTTTCCTTAGGGCCTATGATCTAGCCAGCCACAATTTTTTGTCCAATTAAGGATAACAGAAATGAGTTTCATCTTATGGAGCAGATCTTATATTTAGTCCAAAAGTGATTGGTTATTCACACAATTTTTGTGCCACTATTACACTAGTGGACATATCTTGCTAGTATAGGCGTTCTTGTAGCTTACTCAGTTCACAGCAGTATTAAACTCTTAAGGTCTTAATAACCTTTCCCTCTTAGTGGTGTGCATGTGTGTATATTCATATATATATATATGTGTGTGTGTGTGTGTGTGTGTGTGTATACACACATATATATGTGTGTGTGTTTGTGTTCACATATAATATATGTATATATTAGGAATATTCTATAGCAGTAAGCTTCCATATGGCATTTTCAAAAGTTTTCAGTCATCCTTCCCCATACTCCAGCCTCTCATCTGCCTTTCTATTCCCCGCCCCATTTAAACTTTCTTGTTTCAGAATGTGAGGGCAATCTGACTGCAACATCTGTACTCCCATTGATCACTATGATTGATTCTTCAGATCTAGATGCCTAGGAAGTTCTCCTCTTCTTCCCTCGCTGCTCTACATGCACCTCTCCAGTAGACTTGGTCAGACAGGATGCCCTTCTTCGATAGAGGAGCGCCAGTCTTCTACCAGGGCTGTGCCGGTAGCTGTGCTTCCTAGCTAGAGCCTCCAAGTAAGCCCGTAAGCTTTTATATTCTTTATATTAAAAGTTATGACTCATTTTTATTTTAATGGACCCTCAATGGACCTGAGCTTTATTGAGTGTGATATCCTTAGACAATTTATCACTTTCTTTATATGTTTAATAAATTTAGATTTTCATAAGTTCAATTTTAATAAACATGGAACTTAACTAAGACTATAGCAACACACTTCCCAACTTGCTCACTTTTTTTCTCTTCTGTGTTGAATTAAGCAATTATACTTTTTTCCATATGCAGAAATCTTCTGCGGGGAATAATATTGCAACTTACTTTGCCAGTAACGTTTCTGTTGCAGCCATATGACAGGAAGTAATTTTAGTATTTTCCATAGGAATTGAGTTCATTTCTCTAAGGTTTCCACTGCATACATTGAATACATACATATAAGAATTCTAAATGGTAGGGATGATGCTGGGACATACTTATACACTATATTCCTAATATTATCTTCTTTCAAACTGTCATTTTCATGGAGAAGGTAATACAAGGACAGGGAAATATGAAGGTAAAGGCAGATCATAAAATAAAGCATACTTTTTCCATTGTTTTAAACATTTAAATATGAAGCAATGGTTTTCTAAGGGAGGTGGTGGTGTCACAATGACTTAACTGGTTTACTGCAGTGCCTAGCATAGATCATGGTCTTCCTACAGCCTTGGTAAATGACCATGGAGCATATAGACATGGACAGAGACATGTGCAAATGAAAACCAGAATAGTGCCAGTTGCCCTGAGTTAGGCTTAGAAAGTCACCATCTGAGTCCTGGGGGAAAGATATGTTGATCAGTTTATAACCAGTAGAAACTCATCTAGTCAAATTTTGGAATACAGTTTGTAATTATAAACCAATTGTGTTATCAACATTACTACATTATACAAATGACAGTCATTGTTAATCAGTTTGTACCCATACCTTCTACTACCTCTCAACAAAACATTCCAGAAACTCCTTCCAGTCAAGTAGAGTCAGCATACAAGATATCATTATTCTTCAGCTTATGCCCTAAATGGTTGCTCAACACCTGCACTAAGTTATAGTAAGAAACCTAAGAGGATTTGTCAACCCTATGGGACTTCCAAACTGTTTACTGACAAATGCCTTAATGCCATCTTTGAGGCACCAAAATGCTAAGATGACTCTGAGAAACTCCAAGAAGTGATTTCTATGGAACGTTCTTCACTTAAGGAATCTCTTACACTTGAGTTTTAGTTGTCACTGGTTCGTTATTGAGACACGACATTCATATCTTTTTACATGAGTGACACTTGACGAAGATGATGAAGAACACATATAAGCTGTTTTGAGGAAGAACTGATGCTTGATAAAGATAGATGAAGAACACATTTTGAGAAGAACAACTTCTGGAAACTCTCCACAGCAGATCTCTGACTTGGTGTACCTTGTTACACTGAAGACACTCAGAATTACCTCATGCCAGGACTTAGGAACACCCTGTCAGAAAAAAAAAAAAACATTGTTAAGGTCTTCGACAAAAATAAAAAATGCGTAGATTTTTTTTATCTGTAATTGATGAATAATATTGGCATAGACATATAGTATTATACATATTAATGATCAAATCAGGCTATTCAGCCTTTCCAACTTCTCAAACATATTATTTGTATTAACTAGTACCCTCAGAGCTCCCAGGGACTCAATCACCAACCAAGGACTATACACGGTGGGACTGATTGTTCTGACAGCATGTGTATAGTAGAGGATTGCAAAACCAATCATCAATGGGAGGAGAGGCCTTTGGCCCTGTGAAGGTTCTGTGCCCCAATGTAGGGGAATGCCAGGACCAATAAGTGGGAGGAGGGGTGGCAAGCATGGGGAAGGAGGAGGCAACAGGGGTTTGTTCTTGTTGTTTTTGTTTGTTTGTTTGTTTGTTTTTGGAGGGGATACTGGGAAAGGAGAAATCATATGACATGTAAATAAAGAAAAAAAATCTTAAATTCTCTTCTAGTCTTTTCAAAATGCATAGTAAATGTTGCAGACTATGCCATCCACTGCTCATATCCCACAGATGAAAGTTTGGAAGAATGCAGTTTGTTTGTTTGTTTGTTTGTTTATTGTCACTCTCCTGCTACATATAAAACAAATACTCAATGTCAAAAACTCCAAAATAGAGGAATAAAGTAAGTAGTGATTTTTGCATATCTATTTTAAATCAAAATAGTGTTTGCCCAAAAGATCCATTCTTACAGCCATTTCTTACTGTGGAGCCCATTTTTGTTCATTGACTAAAGTTTTTCTTTGAGTTCTAGAAGTTTCTTTCTCATCAAACTGAATTATTCAAACTCTAAAACCATAAAAGCACAAACATGGACATTATTTTTAAAACAATTTTTTTTAACTTTCCATGAGAAACAAAGACAAATTTTTTTGTTTGGAACATGGCCTGGAAACTTGAATCAGAACTAAGGAAATATTCAGATTTATCAGTCTCCAGTGTTCTTTGCAGTGTCTGGGTCTTTAGTTGATTTTTTTTGTTTTCCTTAGTTGAGTATCTCTACCCAATTCTCTGTACTGCCTGTCCAGTTTCATCCATCCTACAATAAAATGGAATGTTGTTTTAGGAATTTGTTGACTCAGAATTGCATCATCTATAGCCAAGTGACAGCAATGAGTCTTCTTATCATTGGTTCTGACACAGATCATATTAGCTACAGCTTTAGGTCAGAGTGGTTGCCACTGAGAATTCAGTGGGGGAGGATGAATAGGTTGCCTTCCTTGGCTTGTGATGCGAGTACAGTCAGCATGATTGGCTTGCCTGCAGAGGATGGGACTTGAGCTGTGTCTTCTGATGTCAATCAACCGCTCCCATTCTCTAGTGGAGAAACATCTGGAAAGTTTCATGCTTTACTGTGCAATGTTGCTCAGGACTTTGTCCTTCCCTCCACACAGTGGTAAAGAACTGTGTGCTTACCTAGGCTTTTTGGGAGAGCTGACTTTTCTAGGTGGGAAATGTTCTCATTTGGGTAGAACTAGAAACTGTTTCATCTCAATTAAAGATAATCCAGAAGTGATACACACTCTAAGGAAACAATACATTAATGAGACAACTCAGAAGGGGTAGAATGAGTACCTCCCCCTTGGAATTGGCGAGGAGAGGCAACAAGCTGTATGATCAGTGCAGCAGGTAGGAGACTCCCACCAGGTTCTTCTTCCTGGTGTTTGGGGTTTGCTTTTGCTCCTTCTCACCAAAACCAAGGGAGGAATGGGGGAATCTTTTGGGTAATAGTTCCATGAGAGGCTCCAATGCCAGGTTCTAGAGGAAGAGCTGCCCACCTCCTACAGTCATGGTGTCCCCCTGAAGTTTTTATCAGCCCCCTCTAGAAAGGCATTAAGTCCAACCACCTGGTTAAATGACTATTCATCTCCCAACTTGTGATCTGTAATTATCATTCCATTTCTGGTGAACCAGGGATACATCCAGCTACAGATCCAGTTCAAAGC
>JADRCD010205776.1:0-10695 GCA_019843815.1 Montemys delectorum | reverse complement strand
AACATTAAAAGCACCTTAAGAAAAAGAAGAGGAGGAGAAGGAGAAAGAGGAAAAAAATTAAAAAGTTCATAGTCCCTTTAATACATCCATAATTGAAAATTTATGTGATTATAATAAAAGCCATTCTCCTTAACTTTTATCTAATTATATAAAGTCACATGGTTTGGATGCACACAATATGGAAATATGGATGCCAACTGCTAAGGCTTTGAATAGTAAAAAAGATCAAAACGAATATGGTGTATTTAAAGAGTCATAGTGAGTCATGGCATCTAAAACATTATTAGGTATACATACAAGGCATACATACATATAAAATATGGAAGAGATTTGAAGGTATCTCCATCACACAATTGGTTTTTCTTTTCACTGTCTCTCACTGTCTTTATAATGTTGTCCTATGTCACTCAGGAGGAGTGATAGAGGCCAGTGATAATCATTCTGTTCCTTGTATCTATAGTGAGTCACTTCACATTACCACATCATTCCACTGGAGTTATTCAGCAGTAAGACAATGCTCTTGCCACATCAGAGTATTTCTAATACTTGCTACTGAGATGCTTAGTCAAGGGAACTTGGATGTTTGCATAACCTTTCTTCAACCATCTGGCTCAGTCCAAAGACTTCCTGTATGGCATGTGTAAAAGGCCAAATCAAATCCAGAGGGTTAACTTACCACTTGGCAACATACCAGCAATCTATAGTGTTTTCAGTTGTACTTTCAATTGTTTTATATGGAATTTAGTATGGATTTTTGCTTGCTTAATTTTTGTTTTACATGATTCAGTCATAGACAAAATTAACTTGGTAAACTGTAAATTCTCAAAGCAACAGCCATGAACTAAGTTACTGACTTAACCCAAGAGTTTGCCCTACTCATTAATCTGGTCTTTGGCATCATAGAAATCAAACCTCTAATCCTTTTTGGTCACCTAGTATGTAGAATAGAGAAGGAATCTGAAAGGGGAGAGAAAATTCCTGCCAGTCTTCAGGATGAAAACGGCCAGTGTTTCTTTTGAACACTAGGAGACACTACTGACTTCGAAGTGTTACAGGAGGGGGACAGCACTAATATCCAATTCGTTCTATTATATAGATTTATGAATTATATACTTATACTTTATTGGTCAATATCTCAAGAAACCATGTATGTTTGGGATAAAGTTCATTATTAATAATGAAATTACTAGAATTCTGGTTTCTTATTAAATTTAACTAGATTATCACTATTTTGACCTAGTAATACAGATTGAAAAGAGATAAATAAAAATAAAAACTAGGTTTGAGATTTTAGTCTTGGTATTTTTAATTGTTCTCATATAGTAGAATATATGGGTGTTTCTATAGTGTAGTGATTATCACATTCATATAGTAGAATATAACATCGCTTCAAATGTATTCTTTAGAAATATTTTACATCTTAATTTATTTAATAGTGTAAATTGTGACTTAATCAGCCACAGTACACTGAAAACCAGAAAACAAAAATTTCCATCATGTCTCAAAATTTTCTTAGCTTCTTATGTAACAAATAATATGGGAGATTTTGTCTATAATTGTCTATACTAAATCCAGATATTATACCATAATACTAACACTATTTTTCCAGATCAAAATACAAAGTTATAATATTGGGATGTTTTTATATTATAATGATAATATTTCCCATTCAAAGATATGGGAGGACTGCATGAAGGACAATGTTTGAGGTAGACAATGAGGACTAAGCCGATCTTGCTGTAGTAGGGAGTGACATTGAGTACTAGAACAGTGACAGAAGGTTGGAGAGAGAAGGAGAGGGATTCATAAAGCAAAAACAACAACAAAAAAAACCTCACAAAAAGCAAACAAGCAAACAGAAAACAGGAAAATCAATGCTGTTTCCAGAAAGTAACCCATAGAGAAGATCTAGATTAATTTTTCTCCTTCTCTGATCCCAATGCTTCTGAGCACACACTCAAAAACATATACTTTGTGAAGTGTTATGTTTGAACCACTGGAGCTAGTCAACTGGAAATGATTTCAAAACTAATACCTATGTGCTATGTAGTTTGTTGGTATTAAAACACCAACCCATCTATAAACCCTTCAATATACAGCAATGGCCTGTCTGCATGATATATCAGTGCAATGGTAGCATAGAAGTTGTGAGAGTAACCAACCACTCTCTAATTGGCTGTAAGGCTTATTCAATGAGATGGATCCCGTGCCTAATATGGTTCAGGTGGTAGTCAAGAACCTAAGCCTTCACAGGACATATATCCAGGGAAAAATTAAATAGTGTTCTTCTATTAAAGGAACATTTTGCTATACCTGTTCATCAATATCTCAGTCAGCTTACATCAGAGAATTTTTATCCTGCAGGAGAGGAGAACTAATACAGCAGCCCATAACTGAACACCGAGTGAGAGACCTTGGGACACACATTTCTAAATAAGATGTCATCATCAGAACACCCCTTCCTCAAGAAACTATGTGACAGAGGAGGCAGAAATCATTTAACATAATGGTAGGGATGGCAGGCATCAAGAAGACAGTGACTTCAAGAGGCAAGAGAACCGATATATATATTCTCACAGAGGCTGTGTCAGTATGCACAGAGATGGCAGAGGTCCAAGCCAAATGGGGTCCTTTCACTGAAAGAGGAAATGGGTCTGAGTCCCCATCTCTGAGAAGCTAACATCAATTGACAACCCCTTACAAAAGAAAAATTTAGTTTTCTCCAATGGAATTATATCAGGTATATAAACCATGCCCAAGGGAGGTCCTGTGCCCAGCAGCAGAAGGCTAATACAGAATGAACTTGATAGTACTTTTGAAGATATTTTGTCTAATAATGTTTGTTTGGGTATTTTTCATCATAATTGTCTTTGGCTTTTCTATTATGGTTTCTAATTTTGTGTTTTTATGAGTTTTGTATGTGTGCATCCATCTGTGTAAAGTGTGTGTGTGTGTGTGTGTGTGTGTGTGTGTGTGTGTGTGTGTGTGTGTTGTTTGTGTGTATGCTTGTGCTTGTTTCTCTTGTTCTTCCCACACATACCAAACCCTGGTCTGTGATATCTGTTTTATTATGGCTTACTTGTTTTTGTTCTGGCCTGCTTGTTTCTAAACACAGAGAGAAAGAAGCCTTGGTGTTGGGTGGGGAAGTAGAGAATATCCTGGAGGACATGAAGGAAGAGAAAACATGATCAAAATATACTGTATGGGAAAAAAATCCTCATTTTCAGTACAATAGAAAAATCCTCTGGGCATTGTACAAAATGCTGAATTTTAAACAAGCATCCAATGTGAACTCAGTGAGCATAGAATTGAAAAGGCTATTGATCTAGACAGAATTTGGAAGGCACATCTATATACAGCCAACATGGTCTAAAGTATGGTGGAAAACCACTAGCTACCATAGGCCTTCTAAGCAATTGCTTATTCGGTCAAGGCTCATAAGGGTTATCTCCCCTGCAAGCTTTTACATTCCTTCAAAATTTAGAGAAGTTGTGAAGAGTTCTATCACATAATCTATATTTTGTCTGTTTGAGACCTAGGCCTCAAGAACTGAGACACAGGCATGAGTTAGCTACCTGAAGGGCTCTTTCAATAAGCAAATAATGTATGACACAAGCCGAATTATATGTAGTCTGTGATAGTTGTTATTATTTAGGAATAATAATTCTGGTACAGAATTTCTTGTGAGTCAATAAGATCATTTGAGTAAATACCCTCAAAGACCTGTGTTTTAAATATCTTGTCATTGGTTCAGACACTAGTGAGAGATTTTGGAACCTTTTGATAATCAGAGCCTTGTGTCATAGAACAATTTCTTCCAAGA
Organism: Montemys delectorum; assembly: GCA_019843815.1. Classification (NCBI taxonomy): domain Eukaryota; kingdom Metazoa; phylum Chordata; class Mammalia; order Rodentia; family Muridae; genus Montemys; species Montemys delectorum. The sequence goes on along the minus strand of JADRCD010205776.1, from coordinate 6,872 downwards.
TTGAAGCATTTCCATCCCGCAAGCAGCTCCTTAGGCAGGAAGATAAATAACTCAGAATAGCATCAGAGAGTCCCTGAACCTTACCAGAGTCACCAGTTCCCACCTCTGCAGAAATAAATAATAAAAGCTGAGGGTACCTCTCAGATGGAAGAGAGCTCAGCTACAAAGAAGACTCTGAAAAGCAAACTTGCAAGGAAGATTCTGAGACTAGACCAGCTGTTTGGAAGCAGAAAGCAGTTGAGTTGCCTAGAAACACCTCCCAGGTACCTGGAAAGGACACTCTCCCACGCTGTTGATCTGCCTGGAACCTATACAGTACACTCCAGCTGCCATCTATGCTGGGTAGACTTTACTAATGGAACTGTATCTGAGTCATTTCTGCTTGTACAAGTACCCTCTCACACATGTTCCTGTAAGGAATCATGATGAACTCATTGGTTCACCAAGCTGGACTTTGATTGTATCCATACTTCAGTCAGTTAGGAATTTCCTGTATGTAGTGGGTAGCTGTGTGTGTTACAGCTCCCCGGGAAAAGTTGCTACTCAACAGCTTGAGAAAGGAAGGATAACAATTAGAATGTGCCCAAGAAGGAATTTTTGGTACTCTAGACCTCATTATCTGTCAGTAACTTCTTGTCACCCTGAGTTGACTTGTTTTTGTCTTTCATGATTTCCTTCTATCCTGTGCTGCCTTGACACAAACCCCAAAGCAAGGGTTTGACTAGCTGCACACTGAAACCTCTGAAACTGTGATCCAATGCAAAACATTCCTCCTTTTAGGTTGATTCACCTTGACTATTTTGCAAAGCTAACAATCGGCTGGTAGAATTCCTCTCCTATCCATCTACATATAACAATCATTAATGAGAAAAATCTAATGAGATTTTTACTCACTATGCCAAATGCTGCTAAAACTCTGTGTCATAATTTAAAGAACACGACTATTCAGATATGTTCAAGATTCTATCTCCTGATAGAGTATTTTATTTTATTTTTTATTTTTATTAATCATTCCATTCATTTACATCTTATATGATATCCCACTTCCTGGTTACCCCTCCACCAAACTCCCATTCCACATCTGCCCTCCCCTCCCCCTTTGACTAGCCTTCTTTTGGCTTGAACATTCTAGATAATATTAACTACAAAATATACCCAAGTTTTGAAATCATAGTTTATGAACTGGAATAAAAACTCAATTTGCCCATATTTGTATTGCCCTCTTGCCTGCCACTCTATGCTGAATCAGCAAACTCTTCATATATACAGGCCTAGATTTCTCAAGAAGGTTTAATGAGCTTAGTCACACTTGAAAATACTCAGTACAGCTCACCTTCCTATGATTTTTCTTTGGAGAATAACTTGATTGTTTTGGAATTAGTCATGAACTATTTAGTTTCAAATTCTCAAAACTCATGCTTTTGGTGGATCTTTTGAAATTCAAGGCTGTCTATGAAGAATTCAGTTCAACTCTATGCTCAGAGGGTTGTAGGTTGTAGCTGAACACCCTCAGACAATTTTCTCAAGCTAGCCATTCATTCGCATCTTGCTAGGATTAAAGAGGTCACAGTGAAAGCAGGGACTTTCATTTTTACACTTACTGTTAAAATAAGTTCAAATAATTTTATTATCACTCACCCTTTGAAGATATCCAAGTTGTTATATTTACATTCTTTGTTCCTTCGTGTCATAGTTTCATTTAGGCTGTTGAGACTAACATATTAATATATTAATTATTAAACATGAGAGTTGTCAAACTATGCAAATGATCTAGGTTGCTAAAAGAGTAGGGAAGCTGATGTGAGCTGGAAAGGGGACACTGTTTCCAGAAAACTTCCTTCAGGAAGAGCCCGAGGTAGGTGGGACAGGGCCTGTTAATATGGAACTTCCAGAGGAATAAAGCTATAAGAATAAGATGAGACAGAGAAATCAAAGTTTCTAAAGTAGGACATGGTGTAAGATGCTGAATCTTCAGTGAGTGTTCTGTTATCTGTTGTCCAGATAGCAGAATAAGCCAAAACAAGACTTAATTTATTTCTTTCAATTTTCAAAATGCACAAGTTGCATTAGGGTTTTAGAACTCCTAGCTCAGCTTCCCTGTTCCATGCCACATTTCTCTTCACTACTCCTTCTAACACCCACCAAGATTAGAACATCACCTGCTGAGCCAAGAGTCTCTTTCTAGTGACTCACTTGGTGTCTCGGCTTCTATATAGTATACACTCCTGCTCAGTGCCATTGTTGTTGGAATTTAAATAACTTTATTAGTTCTTATCATGACACATACAGCCTCCCAATAATCGAGACAGATTCCTATGGATTGATTCAATCAGCTTTAGCATAATTACTGAACAACTGCACCTAAACTCTTTTTTTATGCTAGACTGGCTATTTCTCAGCTAAGGTGCCCAAGTTACTTGCCAATAATCATCCTGTCTGTGCTGTATTTACTCCATCAGGCCATTTCCTGCTTCTCTATCAGCTGTCCTCTCTCTCTCCTCTCTATTTTCTCCACCTCATGGTCTATATCTGTGACTCCCATCCTGGGAACTGAAGCTCCACCTACATCTGTTCTCCCCAGTAATTTGCTGTCTGTCATTTTTACCTAACCAGTCAGAGAACATTGGTAAGAAAGTTTATACAGCATTGTTTGGTGTAACTGAGAATGTTGCATGGACAACAACCAGATTTGGCATGGGGGGGTGGGGGCAAAGGATCAGTATTTAGCATTTGAATACATGGCAACACCAGATTAACCCACAACAGACATCTCCTGCAATGTTTCCTCTGCTATTTAGAGTTAGCAGAATGTGTTAATCACTTATTCTACTTTTTTTCATCATTGAACAAATATTTTTAAATATCTAGTTTATTTTTAATGCTTTATTAAAATTTATTTTTACTCATACACAAAATAGATTGTAGAAATTTTTGGACAGCATACAATAAAATAATATATGTGTATATTAGTATTTAAGTCAGAAATTATTTCTTGAAAATAATTTGTTTATACTAATATTGTTTAAAATCCTTCCCTCTACCTTTTGAGACATATTGCAATAATTGTTATCTACAATTAACCTCCTGTTCTATAGCATACCAGATTTCCTATCTAATTGTAAGTTGATGCTTATTGACCAATTGCATACCTACCTCTACTCACTGCCCTAGTGTCCAGGAACCACCTCTTAACTACTAAGGGATCAATGATTGAATTCCTCAGATGGGTGAGATCCTTTGATACTCCCTTTTCTGTACATAGCTCATTCCATTTAACCTGATGACATCCATTCATGCCACAAATGACAAGGCTACAGATATCTGAGGCCCAGTTACTTCCACTGTGTGTACATATCATATCTTCATTTTCTATTCATCAGATTAAGACACCAAATTTATTTATTTTATAAACTTTTATATATGATGCCATAATAATCATGGAATTGTAGATGTTTCCTTAACCATATGGTTTGATTTTCTTTCAATAGGTAACAGTAATAGACTTACTGGATCATATTATATTTTTACTTCTAATTTTTTAAGAGTAGTTGTTTTGTCTTCCTGTCTCTTTCCATAGTTTTCACACCATTATGTATTGCCTTCACTACAGGATCACTTCCTGTGTTGTGCTGAAGAAATGAGTTCCATCTACTTCAAAATTTGCAATATATCCCTAGCCTGAGATTCCCACACAAGCTCCCTGCTTCTCATCATTCTGTCCTCTCGTGGTGCTTAGCTCAGGGGGTGGCACTATTAGGAGATCTGATTTTGTTGGAGTTGCTGTGGCCTTATTGGAGGAAGTGTGTAAATGTAGGGGTGGGCTTTGAGAGACTTCTTCCAGCTGCCTGAGAGTCAGTCTTCTCCTGACTGGCTTTGGATCGAGATGTAGTATTCTTGGCTTTTTCTCCAGCACAATGACTTCCTGGACACTGCCACTCTTCCCACCTTGATGATTATGGACTGATCTTCAAAACCTGTAGCCAGCCACAGTTAAATGTTATCCTTTATAAGAGCTGGTCACTGGTGCCTCTTCACAGCAAGGGAAGCCCTAACTAAGACACTGGGATAAATTATGCTGACCTAGATCACCTAGTATCCTCAGCAGTTCTAATGTGATAAAATTTTTCTTTACCTTCCCTACCTTTCCTTACATTTATTTTCTTATTTAAAGAGCCCTTTCCTTATCTTTCCTGGTGAACTCATACATTTAGGGAAATTTCCCTGTCCTTTCTTTGCTGTTAAATCATGTAGCATCTTTGTTTTCTCAGATTCTATACTCTCTCATTGCTATTATGAAAGTTCTTATTTTATGATAATTTTAATACTATAACATAGTTCTACGTCGGTCAAGACTATATCCCAATAAGCCTTCCATACCTAGACACTAGAATAGCACTTCACATCTCACCACAGAGTCCAGAGTCAATCATCTTATATCATAAAAGAACTTGGGTATAGTACAGAATCATTCCATACCAGTATCAATATAGAGATGTACATGTATATGCATATTGTTATAATTTCTCATTAGCAACATTATTTAATCCTCATTACATCTAATTTATAATTTAAATGTCATCATAGATATGCAAATATGGAGGTCAAAGAACATATATAGAGTTCAGAATTATCGAGTGTACAACACCTGTGGAAGGTTTTTGTAATATATACCCTGGAGCTAAGATATTATATACATGTAGTTTTAAACTCATTAAATGACTGATTTTAGTAAATATTAAGTCTAGTTCATTAGTCTCATAATCTTACATTTTTATATGTATCTTGATATTAATTAAATATCAAGATAATTAAACTTATCTCTAATCACAATGCAATAAATGTTTTCTATGTCAAACTTCATTATGTATATATGTATGTATCTTCTAGCACTTGTCTAAAATTTCAGACTTTTGCACCATTAACTCGTTCTTTTGATGACATTTGTATTGTTACTGCTGCAATTTCTGAAATCCTCCTGTTAGTTAAGCAACCACAGGCACAAAAATATATCAATTACATGCATGGCTTAAACAAAATCCTTACATTTCTCCACTTGGGCTAAGCTCTGGAACCTTACTGACACCATAGATGCTGCCCCCCTCAGCCCTTCCTAACCACTAACATTTTTCTGTTTTCCAAAGATAACCACCATCATGGCATCTCATACCATGAGCTGGTTTTGAAATTTATGTGATTTCAACTTTACGGACTGAAAATCATGAAGATGTATTGCTTAAACACCCCTTCCAGAAAGGTGCCTGCTGGCCAGCTGACCACAGGAATGCAGCTAACTGCCAGCCTCCAGCTGTGAGCTCTTCATGGCCTATCTTAGCCTCTGAGCCAAAGCCACCCTATTTTGGGAAATCCCTAGTGAGTGACTAAGTCAAGTGGCAGTGCCTTGAGGTCATGCTCTTCCTGGTATGTTTCCTAAGCAGTCTGTACACAATTGGAGTTAGAGGGCTGAGGCCTTTGTGCTCTAAGCCATATTACACTACTAGCTTTTTTTGCTACAGACTGGCAGGAACTTGGTCATGCATCTTATTTACACCACACTCTGATGTCTTCCCTTGCTTATTCCTGCTTCTAGTTTTGTTTGTTTGTTTATTTGATCCTTTTATGAATTTTAGGGATTAAAAAACGATATACCATGATGTACTTAATTTTAGTTTTTGTTGTTGTTTTTTATTTTGTTTTACTGGTTGCCAAAGTTTGGCTCTTTAAAGTATGTTTTGTGTCACTTTTCTATCTTGTCATAATTATGTCTCTAGCTTACATGAACAGGAATTCTTGGTGTTTTCTAGTTTTAGGCAGAAAGCATGAATAGCTTCAACTGGAAATATTGTTAATTACAAATCCCTTTTAATGCCATTTATCAGATGAAGAAACATTTTTTATTCCCACAGTGGCAGATATATCATGAATTATGTTTTGTCAAATGCGTCTACTGAGTGTCTTTAGATGATGAGACAATCCCCGTCTTAAAAACTCTTTATTCATATTACATGTAATCGACACTAAATGCCTTTCAGTAGTAGAAGGCAGCATTCCACGTCATAGGGAAATCTAATTAAGTTGGCATCCTGAAGAATAGACAGTTTTCTCCAGTAACAGTAACTGAAACACAGAGTTCGTTCTGAGTCATCAATAATAGAATTTTCCCAGTATTTAAACTTACTACTATGACCAGTTATAAAAATCCAAGAATAAAACCATTCAATAGGTTTTGAGGTGACAGCACCATCTCTGTGGGAAGTGGAACATTTCGAAGTCCAACCCTCTATTGAGAAAGGGAGAACAGTGATAGCATTTATGAAGCTTGAGTTGTTATTTTAAAAATCATATCCACCTTACTACAAGTCAGTTTTACTTAAACCAGGACTGTCCAACCGAAACATTGTTAGTCATTTATGATCTGAATTGTGGTGGGTGAATTAAATTACAATGTGCATTAAAGTTATGAGTCCTTCTTTGTGATAAATAAGGTAGTAGATTGGTTTCTTCGTAGCCTTTTAAAGTTAAGTTATTATGTCTGTCTTTTCTCCTTCCTTAACTCCAATTCTCATCAGATTCTCTAAATACTTCATCAGGGTGTCCTCTCCCTGCTTGATGCCTTTGTTCTTATTGATGTCCTTGAATGAGAATCCAGTGGCCTGACCTTTCTTCTCTCCAAACAGACATGGAGATTTGGCCCAGTCTTATGGTTGCCTCTTTATTCTACAGTGTAGCACTGGATACATATCTGATAAAAAAAAATCTTGCTCCATATTTAATATGGAAGGAAGGACAAGCATATAGCTATCTCCTAAGAGACTCTGACAATACCTGACTAATACAGATGTAGAGGCTCACAGCCATTCATTGAACTGAGTACA
>JADRCD010205774.1:503-10895 GCA_019843815.1 Montemys delectorum | reverse complement strand
TGAAGAGCTGTACTGAGCCACAAGCACCATTTTGAATGTTTAGGCCTGGGCCTGCTTTATCATGGTTGTAATAACATAGGACCTGAGCCCACCCTGTGTCCAGCATGGTGTTGGGGGAGCTCCTGATGCTACAGAGAGGCCCTTGGCTCACCAGCTCCTTGCTTACTAGCATTCTTGTCCTCTTCTATTGCTAAGGGCTGTGCAGAATTGAAGCCAGTCAGTTCCCATGGCTTATAACCTATGTGGGATGAATAGAAGGGAGTGGAGAAGGGGATGGTACATATTTTATAAACTACTTCAAGACTTGATTTTTTTTTCAATCGTGGTAATTGTACTCAGGGAATTGTATGCACATGCACTTTTAAAAATTTCAAATAAAAAAAAAACCATGCTGTAGATTGAACTCAGGCCCTTGCACCTGTAAACACCCTATCACTGGGACACACCCCTAACTCTCTGTCTACTCTTTGCTTTGAGCTAGCATCTCACTAAGTTGAACAGCTTGGCCTTGAACTTGTGATCCTCTTGCCTTCAGAATAGTTGGGATAACAGGACTGAAACACTAGGCCAGGCTAACTGATGCAGGCAACATTGTTTGTCACTCTGCTGAAGTGAGTGTAAGGTGAAGATGCAGGGCTTAAGAGGAAGTAGACAGATTGTTTGGAAAGCCCTCCGTCCGTGCATCATGATACTTTATGCATAAGCGGGAGCACGGGAGTTGGTACTGGGCATCAAAGACACGTACACATTAAGGAACATGTTTCCCTCTGTGATCTCGAAGGTCTGCGCAGGGATCCCCAGTTCACAAATGTAGGTGCTGCTTTGCCTAAAAGCATTCCCAGGCCTGCCATCCTCAGAGCTATCAAAGGGCTTTCAGCCAGCGATGACAGTCATGACTGTGCCCCTCCCTGGAACCGTGGAAATTGAGCTGTCAGCCTAGGGAGATGAAGCTCTGCTTTGTTCCGGGCTCGAGCTCCCGTAGGAGCACCGTTCTAGGCCATTTGACATTAGTTCAGAGAACAGAAAACTGTTTGCCTTTGCTAAAAGAGCACACACACACACACACACACACACACACACACACACACACACGCACACACTTCTTGGTGAATAGGCAATGACAGCCCTGTTCTGCAGGCTGTCTGTGTCTGTCAGTGGCATGCTTAGTAGGGTGTCGGGATGATCTGCTGAGATGCTAGGCCTGTGCTCGCTGGAGTCATGAGTACTGTGTACTGCACCCTCACCCTCAAGCACCTTAAACAAAGGCCAGATTTAATGTGCTTCTCCCATACTGTTTCTTGGGATATCAAATGAGGGGTTGGAAGTGATCGCCACACATGCACAAGGACCGCACTGTGCTCCCCCAGAATCAACATAAAAACCAAGACTCTTGGAGTGTACTTGAAATCCCAATGCTAGGGAGGCAAGCAGTGGATTCCCTGGCCAGACCATTTAGACGATTGGTGGTCTCCAGGTTCTATGAAAGACCTTGACTCAAAAAACAAAGATGGTTGGGACTGCTGCTCCTTTATTCAGGGCTGGTGAGATGGCTTAGTATACTGTTCTGATCACTCCAATTCCGCCCCAGAGTTCATGTGGTGGAACGAGAGAACAGATACCCTCAGGTCCTCAGAGTTCCCCACAGGTGCCGTGGCACATGGGAATATACACACATACCCACAACATAAATAGATGTAATTGAATATATAAAAACCACGTAGGCCGGTTGGCTACTGGGAAACAACACTTGAATTTGCCCACTGGCTTCCACTGTGAGCCCGCACATGAACACACATATGCATGCACCCAGATACCATAAAGAAGAATTATTTTGTAGCCAACTGCTTGTGAGAAGTCCTGCAGCCGGTATTTCTTCCTTTCCTGTTGATGCACAACTTATGTGTGCATGTCTACATTTATAATGCTCTTTAAAGGCTGCCTGGGGCCTAAAACTCCATGAGCTTTGTTGAAGCTGGAACATCTCCAGAGTAATTTGAATTCTTGAAAAATTGAAGAGTTTTGAGTTCCTTTCCTCTCATTGGCATGTCAAAATACACAGAGGCGAGAGACAGGAAGATGGAAAAGGCAGATGGGGCTTGTGTGGCGTCCTGAAACTTGGAGATGGATCACAAACAAAGAACACTAGGAGTGATGGTAAACTGTGAGTTGTGCTGTAGAGAAAGGCTGGGTGGCATAGGAGGTATAGGCAGCCATACCCTGGGCGGCCTGGGGTTGGTCCCTGGGGCCCCAGAAGGAATTGGATTCTCTCTCTCTCTCTCTCTCTCTCTCTCTCTCTCTCTCTCTCTCTTCTGAAACAAAGTCTTACCTCAGTCAGGCCTGAAATTCATGATCTTCCCACCTCTTCTTTCCAAGTGCTAGGATTCCAGATATATGTCAACACATCCACTTGAAGCATCATTAGTTTGGGGGAGGCTCCTGTAGTCAAGGAAACCTTTGTCTGGGGTTCTCATGTGCACAGAAAAGTGTGTAGAGCCCCTGTCCCTTTGGTAGAGTAAGATGCACCCCCAATGCCTGTTCTTAGCCTGTTGAATTGTGCTCTGTATATACTTTTGCCTGTATTAGATATAGCTTAAGGGTCATAATAACCCATGACTTAGAGATCCTTTCTTTTTTAGTCCAGAGTGATTGTGAACCCCAAATCTGGAATGCAATACGCAGGATAACAAGCCCAGAATGGACTTACCTATAAACTTCTAAAACCACAAGAAACAAAGCCACAGAATTACTGCAGGGTAATGAGCCATCTGGGGCTGGATACTGGCCGCAGGGTGAGGGAACCAACCTGTATTCCTTCTTGAAGGTTGGCGCATCCCCTGTTCTGGAGTTTCCTAACACCTAGGGTCTCAAGTCCATCACTTTCCTTCTGAAACAGAAGCCAACTGCCCATGTCTCCTTCTTGCCTCTGATCTGATTCACTGGTACAACTTTATGGAAGCTACTCACCGGTGCCCATGCTCCTCATCCCCAGCAGGTAAATGACTGCTCGAAAATAACTGGCATGGCACAATCCTCCTCAGTCTATCCCCGTCTGTATAACACCTGGGACCCACACAGACCCTACCTTATGGGCTCCATGCAGATCTTGACTCTGCCCATTGATGCTTGGCCATCTCCAACTCTTTTGCCAGGCCCATCTCTCAACTTGAGACTTTCTTATCAGCATCTAGTTCTGCCTGTGTGCTCTTGTTCATTCTCTCTTCCAGATGACAGTGGGAAACATACACTAGGGAGTTTATGTGCCTGGTCAATGGCTTACAGCACACATTCCTCCCCCTCCTCTGCCTGCTTTCTATTTACAGTCTTTCCCCTGCACACATCCTTGAGCTATCAGCGCCAATGTCTCCTCCTCCAGCACACTCTGATTTTCAGGCTTGGAATGATTTTCTCCTCGTTTTGTGACATCACCTTCACCCCGATACCGCTGTGACCCACAGCTTCAGCAGGGCGGGAGTATGGCCTCTTGTTCACTTGCATCCTAGGACCACGAAGTCCAGCACAGCTCAGATTCTTGGTGCATGTGTAGTAAATACACATGTGTGAAAGTGATCTTTTTAATCATTTATCTCTCTGGTCCAGTTTTTACCACAGAATTTCAAGAGTCATTGACTTTCAATGTGTTCTTTTGGGGTATGCTTGTCTCTGACCTTCAGCTTCTGTGGGTGAGATGCCCTTGAAGATCACAGGCACTTCAACCTTTGTCTTGCCTTTCCTGGAGGTTTAACACCATGGAAAATATCATTTTAATTTGGGGGTTTATAATTCCCTGGATTTCTTCTGTGAACGTCACCACTTGGGAGGGATTGTAGAGCTTGAATATCTTCGAGAAATGGAAATAGACTCCCTTGGACCTCAGGTAAAACCCAACGAAAGCTTACTAATTCTTCCTAATTCTGGGTCTTTATTTTGATAGTTATCACAGTCAACAGAGTTAGGTAGAAAGCGGGGCAAGCTATAGATAGCTTCATTCAAAAGTTGTTTTCAGTTTTGTTCCTTTGGTGTCGGCGGTTGAGCAAGGGCCTTGCCTGTGCCGGGCAAGGGCTCTACCACTGAGCGACGACTTCAGCTCTCTTTCTTACTTTTAGTTTTGAGACAGACTCTTACTAAGTCCTCCCTAGCATCAGGGATGGCGGGCCTATGCCATTAAATCCTTCTTTTAAAGCCCCTAATTGTATCTCAGACACACCAGGTGGCGGAGATAGTCCTGCTTGGGATTTTGCTGCCTCGTGGACATTCCTGGAAACAGAAGCAAAACATCCTAACTTAATTAGTTGGGAAGAAAAAGTACAAAGGAAACCCATTATGTGACTGTCAGGCCCTGCTGGACATCAGGGAAGGGGTAACCATATCTAGCTTTGAATGCATTTCCAATTTTATTTTAATATTAGACCTTTGTAGATTACGTTTACTAAGAATAAGCTTTCATGCTCTTTGCTCCATGGATTATCTGAAATTCTCTTATCTCAGTGAAGTACCTGGTGGTTTGCACTGGGTCATCTGCTTCCTTCTTTGGGGAAGTGGATTTGTGCTCACTTATCTTCCTTTAGGTAGATTTTAGGAGAAATTACTCAAAGAACTGGGGCTTGGTTTCTTTTGCAACTTCGCTTTAGGGTGACGACCCTGGAATTAATGAGATTTTCTTTTCTTCCAAGGGTATCATTGTCCATTGAGAAATTGAGTTTGCTTGCTGTCATTGCCTGCTTTTGTGGCCTGTTCCTTCCTGAGTGAACTTAAGCATCCAGCATAGTGTTGAAGGAGTCACTTGCCGTGTGCTCTGAAGCCCCAATGGTCACTTTGTCTTTAGCTCAAAGACAGAGTCTCTCTGAGCTGGCAGCAAAGTTAGAAAGACCACTCAATGTCCAGGACAAAGAGTGATGTGATGGAGTAGATTTATTTGTGCTCCATCCGAGTTGATTTTTGAGGACGTCATCCATTGTAAAGCACAGTAATTGGCAGAAGGTGGTGAGCTGTCATGCTGGATCTGGAGCTGCCAACCATTCCAGTCAGAAGTCAGACATCTGCCTGTGAGAACAGCCTTCCTGCTGGGTTCTGAGACTGTCAGGGTCAGGCCCCAGTGAATGAACTTAGTGGTCTTGCTGCCTCTGGGTCTCTGGTTATTCATGAGCTGAGGGCTTTGATGGTCGGTGTGTGTGTGTCAGGGCTACCAGGAAACCCCAAGAGTCACTAGAGGCATGTCAGGATAGTAGTGAGGGAGAGGAAGGAAGCTGGGAGGATAGATTTGGGAATGAGTGTGTGAGTGTGAGTGTGTGTGTGTGTGTGTGTGTGTGTGTGTGTGTACATGTGTGCCCCATACCCTGGCAACTGCTGCTTGGGTTTTCTAGGGCATGTGTAATGTCAAATAGGAAATGCTCCTGATAAACCCATGTACCGAGTTCTTGGTCCCCCGTTGGACCTACTTAGGAGGCTCTAGCATCTTCAGGAGGTAAAGTCTACCTAGAAGAAGCAGGTCCTTGGGGGCAGGCCCTGGAGGGTGTGTCCCCGCTACTTTTGTCTCACTTCTACTTCCTGTCTTGCTACTTCTGGTCAGCCATGGAATAGGTACCTTTTCTCTGCCACAGGCTCCAGCCAGCTGTCACAATGTTTACTCCTAGAATGTGGGCCCAGACACTGCAGATGGAACCCTCAGAACTTACCAAGCAAAGAATGGGAATTTTGGCCACTCCTATAGAAAGTAACCAACACAGCACACGATGGGGGCTCCCACACTTGCCAGCCAATAGCATCTCATCAGAAGGCCACTGTCCCCAGTTCCTGTACGGAAGGTAAGATGTCCAAGCTGACGGCGAAGCAGCTGCCAGAGGGAGCATGCTGAGCTTGATTCCCACAGTGAGATGATCTGGACACTTCTGATGCTTGCTAAACTGGCTAGTAGGTAACCTGCCATACTCACTGCATGGGCCAGGTATGTGTGTGTGTGCGTGTGTGTGTATGTGTGTGTGTGTGTGTGTGTGTGTGTGTGTGTGTGTGCTGTCTACCTTGTTTTTTGAGACAGTATCTCTTATTGGCCTGGATCTTGCAGAATAGGCCAGTGAGCCCCAGGCATTCCTCTGTCTCTGCCTCTCCAAAACTGGGAATACAAGTTTATACAGACACACTGAGCTCTCTTTTATTAATATGAACTCTTGGGATGAGCTCAGGTTCTCATGTTTGCATGGCAAGCACTTCCCCAACTGCGCCACCTTCCTCCCTCTCCTTCAGTTTATTCCTTCGTAGGTAACAGCTGTGCAAGGCACAGCTCACAAGCCAGTGAGTTCTACCTGTACAGTTCACTCATTTCCATAATACCCTCGGCTGTGCAGCCATCACCACTCCTAGGGCACATCATCACCCTAGAAGAATCCTTGAGTCTTTGACCATCAAATTCTGGTTTCCCATTTTCCCCAGCTTCTGGCTGCCGCTTATCTGCCTTCCCTCTTTTGTCATCCATTGTCTGTCGGTGACACTAGACAACGGGCTAGATGTCAGAAACACATCAGTTTTATCCAATACTGCAAATACCTGAGACAAACTTGTAAAGAACAGTGTAGGGACAGGAGCTTCTCTGGTTGCTCCCCCAAGATGCCACCAGCTGCCTCCCGCTGCCTTCTCTTGGGCTGTGTTTGCATTTCTTCCTCCAAAGCGACTCCGTGGGTTCCATCTTGGGTTATACTGTTTGTGTAGTCTAATAAATGATAACAGTAGCGCTCTCTCTCCTCTCTGTGTATGTACATGAGCACATGTGTGCATGTGTTCATGTGTGTTTGTATCCCTGTGTGCACATGTGTGTATCTTTGTGTGCATTTGTGTGCATCTCTCTTTCTGTGTACACAAGTGTGTATATCTCTGTTTAAGTGTGTGTGTGAGAGTGTGTATCTCTCAGAGAACATGAATGTGTACCTCTGTGTAAGTGTGTGTGTGTGTGTGTGTGTGTGTGTGTGTGTGTATGCATGCACATGTATGAGTGTGTGAATGTGTGAATGTTTGTGTATGCATGTGGAGGTCAGAGGTCAACCTTGCATGGTTTCTTAGGTACTAGCTGCTGTGTGTTCGTGGTCACTGAGTGCATTAGGCTAGCCAGTGAGTTCAGGGATCTGCTTGTCTTCCATCCCTGGCACAGAGACAGGAGGGGCCAGCAAACCTTACTTTTTAAAATATGTGGGTTCTGGGATTCCTCTACCATACATTCTCACTGCCACAATGGTCTTCCTCACAAGTTCATAACCATGGACCCATCTGGCTGTGGACTGAAACCCATAAACCCCTGTCAGGCATGTGCAACCTTTTATGCCACAATGTTGTCATCTTGAGTTTACACTCAGAAATTACACTCTGGAGTTAAATAAAACCCCAAATCTCACAATGTTTAAGTATGTTTATGATTTTGTATTAGGCTCCATGAAGGCTGTGGGCCACGAGTTGAAGACCCCTTTCAGTTATCAGACATCCTGTCACAGTGACAAGAAAGCAATCAGCACAGAAAATCCCCCTGATTTTATTTTTTGGAGAGACAGATTTCCTTATGTTAGCTTATTTTTCTTACAAACTCAGCCCATTTCCCAAAGATGGAAAAAAAAAGGGAAGAATAAAAACGATATTGGCTACCCCAGGATGAGCCACTTGGGTTGTTCTAGAATACTTTAAAATGGTTTACTTTTTTGTTGAGCCTTGGAGATGCTTTCAAATGAGCCACAAGACAATTCACTGCAGACGGTCACATCGACTCACTTCCTGCTTGTGTATTTAATCAAATCGCCCATAATAAATTAGCAGCGATTCATTTGGACACCGAATACCAAGTTGTTCTCCTAAGTGACCTGGATTGATTTCCACATGTCGCTATTCATCAGGATGAAGTGGCTTCACCAGCTAGGAGTCCAAACACCCAAACACATTTCTGTTCTGTCGCATTACCAGCAGACAGCATTTGGATCTCCGCCTGAGCTGGTAAGTCTCACAATTAGTTGGACTGAAAATGCCAAACAAAGGCTTTCAGATAGATCAGGGTTCCCAGAGCCAAGCAGTCTGTGAGAAAACGAAGGAAGGAAATCAGGGCTGGAGCTGGGAGAGGAAGGCAGGCTGTCTGGCCATGCCCTGCATCATATGCCTGTGGCCACGTGGGTGCGTGCATCAGAGGGCTATATCATTTTGGAGTAGTTGGGTATGGCATTGTATGTGTAGGTTAGGGGTTGGTTAATGGTAAGCACATATTAAAACTCTGCAAGGCACTGAGCTCTCTCCATGTACAGCTAAGGTTGCTGTCACCCTAGGAGGCAAACAACTGCTACAGTACCCATTTCCAGACAAGGAGAGTGAGGCATCCAAGAGGGTGGGTGCTCAGGGTCACACAGTGGTGGTAGTGGAGAGGCCTTTCCGCTGAGGGGGACAGCAGAAACTGGCAATGGATTAGCCAAGTACACAGTGAGAAGCCTTCTGATACCAAGGCTCTGTGTAGATGGAGAGGAAGCCACCACTGCCATTGGGACCTCTCTCTGCTGTTGCCACGCCCATCATTCTCATTACCTCTGTCAACACTGTCTCCAGCATCCCCTTGTCACTGCCATCAATGTTGCCTCTACCTCAGTCTCATCACCAATGTGATCATCCTGCTCCTGTCACCACCACAGCCGTTCTTGTCTCCTTCATCCACATCCTCTTCACCATGATCCTCTTCAATACAGTCGTCCTGTCTATTAGCCCCACATCATGGGTCACCACCACCCTTATAACCTTTATCATCACCATCACCAACACAATAACACCATCATCATTACCAACACTACTGTCATCCTTTTAACTGCCACCAACAGGGTCTCCACTGTTACCATTGTTTCTATAGTCACCATCTCTATTGTGAGCCCCAGGATCACAGGTATGACTGATGTGATCCTCCTCCTCGTCTTAGTGATATGCTGCTACCATCCCTGTCATCAATAATATCATCATACCAGCACTGTTGCCGCCATTGCTACCACACCACTACCACCACCACCATCACCATCACCACCATCACCACCTCTTTCTCTTCCTCCTCCTCCACCACCACCACCACCTCCTCCTCCTCCTCCACCACCACCACCACCACCATCTCCTCCTCCTCCACCACCACCACCTCCTCCTCTTCCACCACCACCACCACCATCACCTCTACCACACTGTCTCCATCACCGCTACAATCGCCATCCCTGTCTTGAGCCGCAGAATCACCACTGTCTTTGATACCCTCACACTCTTCATGCTCACCATCCTCACCATCGCACAGGATGACTGAGGCAGGTGCACTCGGTATCTTGCCACGCACACCGTGTTTATTACCTTCTCGGTCCTCGCAAGGCTCTTGCTGTGAATAGGGGTTTCGGCCTTATTTTAAGCTTAGGAAACTAAAGATTCAAGAAGCGAAGTCTGTAAGGTAAAGGCTGGGCTTGGAACCCTGTGTTCTTTTATTCTGGCATGAAAACTCTTTTATTTGTCAAGATATAGTGTCCATTGTACAGCCTAGACTGCCCTTAAACTCACAATCCTTCTTCCTCAGTTTCCCATGCTCCCGAGTATTGAGTTATCAGGAGTGTCCTACCACACTCATCTGTTTATTTTCTTGACCTGGAGATCTCTCTGTCTGTCTGTCTGTCTGTCTGTCTGTCTGTCTGTATGTATGTATGTATGTGGGGGCAGAGTCTCTCACTCATTGGGTGGGATTCAGTAGTGAATCTACCTGTCCACATCTTCCTGGCGATGAGATTGTAAGTCGGTCCAGCATGCCTGGCTAGTTTCTGAATGTGGGTTCTGAGGATTGAACTTAGGTCCTCAGCCTTGACTGGAAAACACTTTACTCACTGAGCCACTACCAGAGCCCAAACCTATATCCATTTTATTGTTGGTTGGCTTGGGGTTCATTCACCCTTTGTGTCTCCTCCATTGTAGGAACCTAGTAAAAGGGCAATAGTGCCTGTCATATTGCAGCTGCCAGCGAGATTAAGCCCTGTGAGAGGTTCAGCAGTTAAGTGGAACGGTCCACATGAGGGATGGTCTAAACTTCACAGCCTTTTCTCAGTGCCACATATAGTGACCTTCACAGAGGCATGTTTCAAAAGGTGTGCAGATGCACCTAAGGCCACAGCCTTGGTGGGCTCCCTGTCACACCCAGCTTCATAAAAACCACAGGGCCCCTTTCATTGCACCGTGTTCTCTTTTATTCTTATTCCAAATCCATGGGCTTGCATTTTGCCTAGCTTTAAAAAAATCTTGTATTATGGAGGACTGAATGCAGATCCTTAGGCTGTGCAGCAAGCACTTAGCGATTGAGTTTTACCTCTTCCCTCCCTCCTTCCTTATCTCTCCCCCTCCCCCTCTGACCCTCACTCTCTTATTTCCTTTCTT
>JADRCD010205773.1:0-14210 GCA_019843815.1 Montemys delectorum | reverse complement strand
GAAATATAGGAGGATATATGGGAGTCTGCTGGTCGAAGTAAAATGAAGGTTAAAGTTATTTAATTATACCATAATTTAAATTAATTAATTAATTAATTAACATCCCAAATACTACCTTCACTCCTGGTCCCTCCTCACAGAATCCATCCACCTTCTCTCCTCTTCTCCTCTGAGAGAATGGATACCCCTAGGATATTCCCCCACCCTAGGAAATCAAATATCTGCACGCTAAGGCACATTATCACCCACTGAGGCCAGACAAGGTAGCCTTGTTGGGGAACTGATTCACCTGTCAGGCTACAGCTTTAGAGAAAGCCCCCTATTCAGTTGTTGGGAACTCACGTGGAGACTGAGGTAAACCGCCAGGGCTTAGGTCCAATCTGTGTATGGTCTTTACTTGGTGGCTCTGTTGGAGCTCCCAGGGTCCATGTTATTTGACTCTGTGGGCCTTCCTGTGGAGTTCAAATCCCTTTGAGGTCCCTCTATCCTTACCCCAACTCTTCCATAAGAGTCAACAACTTCTATCCAATGTTTAGCTATGACTATCTGTTTCAGACAGCTGCTGGCAAGATCCTCTCAAAGGACTGGTTTTTTTTTTGTTTTTGGTTTTTTTTTTTTTTTTTGTTTTTTTTTTTTTTTTTTTTTTTTTTTTTTTTTGTTTTTTTTTTTTTTGTGTTTTTTTTTTTTTTTTGAGGATCCTGTTTGCAAGCATAATAGAGTATCACTAATAATGTCAGGGATTGGTGCCTGACTGTTTGATGGGTCTCAAATTGGGTTGGTTATTGGTTGGCCATTCCTTTAGTCACTGCTCCATCTTTGACCTTGCATTTCTTTTAGACAGAGAAAATTTTTTATGAGTGAATTGATGTCCTTATCCCTCCGCTGGGGGTCCTGCCTGGCTACTGAAGATATCCTCTTTAGGTTTCATGTTCCCAAAGTTAGGAATCTCAGCAATCATTGGTTGTTGGCTAAAAGATTTTGTATCAGTAGTATGGATGAATTTCAGATGAGTTTCCGATTGTCACACGACATTGTAGATGTGGAATACAAAGACAGTATAATAAAGACAGTGCATGATTTTCACCAAGAAGTCATAATAATAAGAGGAGAGAAGAAAGGGAATAAAAATAAATCAATAAGTGGCAGAATATTTAAAATAAGAGTTGGACCCAGAACTTGCTTATTTAATAGATACATATAACATTGTCATACTCATTTTAGTCAGTATTTACTCTATTTTATACACCTCTGTAGAGTAATTGCTACCTACTGATCATTTTTTCTGCCTAAATTTCAGTAATTCTGAATTCATAAACATAAGAAAACATAATGTCATTGCTTCAGTTTTTTATTACATATTTAAAATATATTTTTTATTACTTTATATCATTTATTTTTATCATGGCCAAGCTTTATGTTTTCAATATGATTTACTTTAATATTGACATATAGAATCTAGAATATATATTTATTAAATGTATTAAAAAATACAATATTATTTTATATCATGCTAGAAGCAAGGAATATATGAAAATAATTCTAATTAAATATACTTTACAAAAATTCATTTTAGTAATATTTTTTTCTTATTACATGGATTTCTGTTGATTATGCACTTATACTTGCCTTTTGCTATCTGGTTGTCTCTGGTGTTGGTTAGCCTGGGTGTCACAGGTTTGAGCAGGCTTCCTGTGTGTCTTGGGTTACAGCAGACCTCTTGTGAGTCAGGCAGAGCTTTGGGGTGGAGTGAGGTGCAGTGACTCATGATTGTAGATATAGGTGTGGACCAACCTCTACTACCAGAGCAAGCTATGGATATCCACACCTGAAGAGCAAAACTGTGGCCTTAAATCTCATCTCATGAAGGTGATATAGGCCTTTAAAAAGGATATAAATAATTGCCTTAAAGAATGCAGAAAAATACAGCTAAATAGTTAGAAGACCTTAAAGAGGAAACAAATAAATCCCTCAAAGAAACACAGGAAAATACAACTAAAGAGGCAAAAGAAATAAATAAAATGGTTCAAGACATAAAATTGGAAATAGAAGCAATAAGGAAAATACAAATGGAGGCAACCATGGATATGGAAAACATAGGGAAGAGAACAGGATGTACAGATCCAAACATCCTCAACAGAATATAAGAGAATGTCAGGCATAGTAGATACCATAGAAGAAATTGATGCATCAGTCAATCAAATGCCAAATATTAAAAGTTCCTAAGTCAAAACATCTAGGAAATCTGGGAAAATGTGAAAAGAGCAAATCTAAGAATAATATAATAGAAGACTATGAAGATTTCAAGTAAAGAGGGCAAGAAAATATCTTCAACAAAACTAGCAAAGAAAACTTACAAAACCTAAAGAAAGAGATGACTACAAATGCACAAGAAGCTTACAGAACCAACCAAATCGATTGGACCATAAAAGAAAATCTTTGTGATACATAATAATCAAAGCACTAAATGGACAGAACAAATAAAGACTATTAAAACCTATAAGGGAAAATGGCTAAGTAACATTTAAAGGGATATCAGAATTACACCCTACTTCCCAACAGAGATTCTAAATCCAAAAGATCCTGTCTGATCTGTTGCTGACTCTAGGCGACCACAGAGCCAGCGCAGACTACTATCCACCCAGCAAAACTCTCAATCACCAAAAATGTAGAAACTATGAATTTCATGAGAAAATCAAGTATAAACAATATCTTTCTAGTAATCCATCCCTCAGAGAACACAAGGAAGGTAACTACACACAAGAACACACAAGAAATTAATCATCTCATGGCATAAACAACAGAAGAAAGTCACAGACACACAAACACACACACACACACACACACACACACACACATTCTTTCAACAGCAAAAACAAGAGGAACTAACAATCATTGGTCATTAATGTCTCTGAAGATCCAATTCACCAATAAAAAGAGACAGTCTAATAGACTGGATATGTAACAAGATTTATCTGTCTGCTACACACAGGAAACACATCTCACAAGAAAGACAGACACTACCTAAGGGTAAAGGGCTAGAAACAGTTTTCCCAAGAAATGGACCCATGAAACAAGCTGGAGCAGCAGTTTTAATATTTAATAAAGTGAACTTTCAACCAAAAGTGATCCAAAACAATGTACAAGTACACCTTACATTCATCAAAGGAAAAATTCACTGAGCCCAAATCTTAATTCTGAACACATATGCCTTAAGTGCAATGCCACCCACATTCACAAAAGAAACTTTACTAAAGCTCAAGCACAAATTAAAATACATACAATATTAGTGGTGGAGTTCAACATATCACTTTCACCAATAGACAGGCCGTCCAACAGAAACTAAAGAGGGAAACAATGGAACTAAAAGGTTTTATGAACCAAAAGGATTGAATGAATATATGTATATGCAGAACCTTTCACCTTAAAACAAAAGAATATAACTTCTTAATGGCATTCTCCAAAACTGATGTTATAAACCTGAACAAAGAAACCTCAACAGATACAAGAATATTGAAATGATGCCTTGGATTCTATCAGATCACCAGGGAATAGGGCTGGATTTCCACAACAAAAAACTCACTCATGGAAAAAGAACAACTTTCTACTCAATGATCACTTCATCAGAGAAGAAATAAAGAAAAAATTGACTTTCTAGAATTCAATTAAATGAAGGCATAACATACCAAAACTTATGGGACACAATGGAAGATGTGCAAAGTAGAAAATTTATAGCACTGGGTAACTTTGTAAAGAAATTTGAGAGATCTATTTTGTAAATGTGGATGGCCTTGTGTTTGGAGCATAGATGTTCAGAAATGAGATATTATCTTGCTAGACTTTTTCTTTGATGAATATGAAATGCTCTTTCCAGTCTCTTTTCTTTAAATTTGGTTAAAAGTTTATTATATTAGATAATAGACTGATACTCAAGAATTCAATGAAAATAAAGGCACAACATACCCAAAATTATGGAACACAATGAGATCAGTGATAAGAGAAAAGTTCATAACACTCAGTATGTCCATAAAGAAATTAGGAAGTTATCATATCAGCATTTTAAAAGGATACCTGGAAGCTTTAGAAAAAAAGAAGCAAGCACACTAGAGAGGAGTTGAAGACAGAAAATAAAACCAGGGCTGAAACCAATCAGTTCTAAACCTAGAAAACAATACAAAGAATCAACAAAAACAAGAACTGGTTCTTTGAGAAAATCACCAAGAGAGACAAACCTTTAGCCAATCTAACCAAAAGACAGACAGGCAATCTCCAATAAACAAAAACAGAAATTAAAAGGGAAACATAGCAACAGACACTGAGGAAATTCAATCATTATGTCTCGTTTTAAATGCCTATACTCAACAAAAGCAAAAATCTTAATGAAATAGTTGATTTTTCTAGATAGATACCTCTTACCAAATTAAATCAAGATCAGGTAAACTATTCACACAGCCCTATAACCCCTAAACAAATAGGAGCAATCATCAAAGAAATAGTTCTGTACCAGATGTTTTTAGTCCAGAATTCTATCAGACTTTCAAAAGGAGCCTATATGTATATTCTGCAAACTATTCTACAAAACAGAAACAGAAAGAACATTGCCTGCAGGGTGGTGGACCATGAATGGAGGTCTGGTAAAGTTGAGCTAAATGTTAGAAGCCTCAGAGACCCTGAAGGGATGATAGGAGTTTTGCCTGCTCCAGGACCAGGGCCCTGTCATGCAGCAACAGCCCTCATAGAGAGATTTGTGGCCATCAGTCACATAAGGGCAATACCCCCAAATTCTTCCACATGTATATGAGACATTTCTAACATCTCAGACCAAGCCAATAGGAAAGGAAAAGTGCCCTGTGGTCACATAACCCCAAAACAAGAGTTCTCCATGCTAATGAGGTACCGAGAGACCTGGAGGGTTGATCCAGTAAGTTTCCCTTCCCAGATATTCATCCTTGCAAAAGGTATTTAATCTCAGGCCCACCCTAAGAAGTTGGGTATGATTTTATGAATCCATTTTCTACCATGACAATAAACTGTTTGGAACCAAGGACTGTTTCTTTTCACCAAGATCCATCATGGAAAGACAGGTAGACCTATAGAGTAGCAGCCTAATCTCCCTTAGAAGGCATCTCTAAGTTTCCAGCTACACCTGTGACCAAACCTGACTCTGTCAAGCTAAAGACAATCATCTTTTTCTGGGAAGAGCCAGAGCTCCTGTCCTTACCCTAGCCCTGGCACTGGGTAGATGCTTTCCTCAGCCCATGGGCCCCAACTACATTCCTGCTCTTCTGCAATTCCCATAAATGTCTGGATATCCAAGACTTGAGAACTCCATGGCCCTGGCTTTCCCACCTCTCAGAATGTGCTTTCCCATCCCTAGAGGTGACCAGTGCATCCTTACAGCCCAATACCCATGCTAGCCTTGGAATGAGATAAGCACAGTCACAATTCCTGCATTCTGCCTCCCCAATTGGATATGTCCAGTGGCAGAGCAGATGCAAGCTTGCAACCCTACAATTCCCAAATACATGCTATGAAGCTATCCTCACCCTGATACTTAAACCACATAAAGACTCAAGAAAGACAGAGAACTTTGCACTAATTTCACTTATGAATATTGACAAAAAATTATTCAATAAAATTGTTGCAAAAGATCACTTCATTAGATGGTGAAAAACATTTGACAAAATTCAGCATTCCTTCATTTTAAAAGTCTTGGAAAGATCAGGAATTCAAGGTTTGTATCTAAGTATAGTAAAAGCAATATACAGCAAACTGGTAGCCAACATCAAACTAAATGGAGACAAACTTGAAGCAATCCCAGGAAAATTAGGGACTAGACAAGGCTGCTCATCTCCCCTATCTATTCAACATAGTATTGAAGTTCTAGCTAGGGCAATTAGACAACAAAAGCAGGTGAAAGGGATACAAATTGGAAAGGAGGAAGTCAAAATATCACTATTTGCAGATGATATGATCATATACTTAAGGGAACCCAAAAATTCTACCAGAGAACTCCTAAAGCTGATAAACAACTTCAGCAAAATGGATGGATATAAAATTAATTCAAACAAATCAGTAGCTTTCCTCTACTCAAAAGATAAACAGGCTTAGAAAGAAATTAGGGAAAGGACACCCTTCAAAATAGTCACAAATAATATTACATACCTTAGTGTGACTCTAACCAAGCAAGAGAAAGATCTGTATGACAAGAGCTACAAGTCTCTGAAGAAAGAAATCAAAGAAGATCTCAGAAGGTAGAAAGATCTCCCATGCTCATGGATTGGCAGGATTAATAAAGTAAAAATGGACATCTTGCCGAAAGCAATCTACAGATTCAATGCAACCCCTATCAAAATTTCAAATCCATTCTTCATAGATTTATAAAGAACAATTTGAAAATTCATTTGGAATACCAAAAAACCCAGGATATCAAAAAATATTCTCAACAATAAAAGAATTTCTGGGCAAATCACCACCTCTGCCCTCAAGTTGTATTACAGAGCAATAGTGATTAAAAATTGCATGGTATTGATACAGAGACAGGCAGGAAGATTAATGGAATAGAACTGAAGACCCAGAAATGAACCCACAAAAAAATATGTCACTTGATCTTTGACAAAGAAGCTAAAAATATCCATGAGAAAAAATACAGTATTTTTAACAAATGATGCTGGTTCAACTGGCAGTTAGCATGTAGAAAAATGCAAATTGAACCATTCTTATCTTCTTGTACAAAGTTCAAGTCCAAGTGGATCAAGGACCTCCACATAAAACCAGATACACAGAAGCATATAGAGGAAAAAGTGGGGAAGAGATTTGAGCACATGGTCACAGGGGGAAAATTCCTGAACTGAACACCATTGACTTATGCTGTAATATCAAGAATCAACAAATGGGACCTCATAAAATTGCAAAGATTCTGTAAGACTAAAGACACTGTCAATAAGACAAAAAGGCAAGCAACAGAGGTAGGTAGGAGTGGGTGGGTGGGTATAGGAACACCTTCATAGAAGCAGGGGGAGGGAGGATGTGATAGGGTGTTTCTGGGAGGGAGGGAAACTGGGAAAGAAATATACAATAGAAAAGTAGAAAAGAAAAATTTGTTGCAAAAGTAATTCAAGAACATATCAAAAAAATATGATTGACCAAATCAATGAATCAAATAGGCTTCATCCTAGGAATATAAGGATGGTTCAATATGTGACAATTTGTCAAAGTAATCTATTATATAAACGAACTTGAAATACTCAGATAATCATCTCATTATATGCTGAAAAAGCATTTTATAATATCCAACACCTCTTCAATGTTAAAAGTATTGAAGAGCTAGGAGGTGGTGGTGCACACCTTTAATCCCAGCACTTGGGAGGCAGAAGCAAACAGATTTCTGAGTTCGAGGCCAGCCTGGTCTACAGAGTAAGTTCCAGGATACCCAGGGCTACACAGAGAAACCCTGTCTCAAAAAAAAAGTAATGGAGAGATCAAGAATTCATAGCACATTAAATCACATTAAAATCACATTAAAATCAGGGACATGAAAAGGCTGCCCATTCTCTCCCTATCTATTCAATGTAGTACTGTAAGTTCTTGAGCAATAAGAAAATAGAATGTGCTACAAAATGGAAAAGAAGTAGTCAAAGTATCAGTATTTGTAGGTAATATTATAGCATACATAAGTGAGTCCCAAAATTCTACCACAAAGCTCCTATAGCTTATAAACAACTTCACCAAAGTGGGCTGGATATTAAATTAACTAAAATAATTAAGTAGCTCTCCTTTATCCAAATGATAAACTGACCAAGAAACAAACTAGGGAAAGAATACCCTTCACAATAGCCACAAATAATATAAAATATCTTGGTGTAACCAAGCAAACAAGTGAAAGTTCTGTGTGACAAGAACCTTAAGTAACTGCAGAAACAAATTGAAGAAGATATTAGAAAATAAAAAAATCTCCCATGCTTATGGATTTACATACTGCAAATGACCATCCTACCCAAAGCAATTTACAGATTCAATACAAACCTGTCAAAATTCTAAAACATCGTTACAGATCTTGAAAGACCAATTCTCAACTTTATATGCCAAAATAATAAACCCAGTGTACCCCAAATAATTCTGAAAAAAAATTCTAGACTTATCACAATGACTGATCTGAAGTTGTACTTCAGAACAAGTGATAAAAACTGCAAGGTATAGGTACATAACCAGTCAAGTTGACCAACGGAATCAAATTGAAGACCCACAAATAACCCCTACACACCTAGGGGCACTTGACTTTTGACAAAGAAGATGAAACCATACAATGGAAAAAAGAAAGCATCTTCAGCTAATGGTGCTGGTCTAACTGGATGTGTACCTCTAGAATAATACAAATAGATCCATATTCATCACCCTGCACAAAACTCAAGTGCAAGTGGATCAAAGAAGTCAACATAAAACCAGATACACTAAATCTCATAAACCAGAAAGTGGGAAATAACCTTATCACTTTGGTACAGGAGATAATTCCCAGAACAGAGCACCAATGGCTCAAGCTCCAAGATCAACATTGATAAATGGGACTGCATGAAACGAAAACACTTCAGTAAGGCAAAGGACATTGTCAATAGGACAAAATGGTACCTTACAGTGTTAGCCTTTTGTCTAAGTTCCACCCTACAGTTGCCTGGCAATAACCAGGGGTGCCTGACTCACTATAAAAGGGGCTGCTTGTCCCTTCCATTCTCTCTTGCTCTTGCCTTCTTGCTTTTGTTCTGTCCTCTTGCCCCTTACACTCTTTCTCCCTATTCCTCTCCACCCTCTCTCCACATGCCCATGGTTGGCCTCTATTCTCCCTCTACTCCTCTACTCTCTCTCTTTCTCTGCCTTTTTATGACTCTACTACCCTCTTAACTCCATTCCCTATGCTCTGAATAAACTCTGTTCTATATTATACCATCATCATGTATCTGGTCCCTCAGGGGCAAGGGGTGCCTCAACATGGGCCCACAGAGGCACCCCCTTTCCCACACCTTACCAAATATCCACCAAACATATCCCTCCTCTTTTTATCTCTATAAACACAACATACAGACTGGGAAAAAATCTTCATTAATCTTATATATGGCATAAGGCTACTATCCAAAATATTAAAAGAATCCAAGAAGTTAAACTCTAGAGAATAAAAATCCAAAAAAAGAAAAAAAATGACCCAATTAAAAATGGAGTGTAAATCTAAACAGAGATTTTTCAACAGAGTAATCTCAAATGGCTAAGAAGCACTTAAAAAAAAGTTCAACATCCTTAGTCATCAGGCAAATGCAAATCAAAGCAACCCCAAGATTACACTTTAAACAATGGCCAGGGTCAAAAACACAAGGGACAACACATGTTGGTCTGAATGTAGACAAATGGGAACAATCTTCCCTTGAGTCTGCAGTTTCAAACTGATACAACCACTCTGTAAATCAATCTGGTATTTTCTCAGAAAACTGGAAATAGTTGTATGTCAAGTCTAGTTGAGTCCCCCAGGAGTTAATCCTGATGATCTTAGCAGAGGGACATGACTAACAGTAGTGACATGGATCCTGAAGAGGCCACTTCCTGTAGCCAGGTAGGACCCCTAGTGGAGGGAAAAGTACACTAAACCACTCACAAAACATTTGACCCAAAATGTGCCTGGTCCAAAAGAAATGCAGGCACAGAGATAGATCACAGAGTGAAGGAATGGCTAATCAATAACCAGTCCAACTTGAAACCCATCCCAGGGGCAAGCACCACTTCCTGACATTTTTAATGATACTGTGTTATGCTTGCAAACAGGACCATAGCATAACAGTTTTCTGAGAGGCTCTAGACAGCAGCTGACTGAGACTGATGCAGATACCCACAGCCAAACAGATACCCAAAGGTCTGGGACTCTTATGGAAGATTTGAGGGAATGTCTGAAGGCCTAAAGGGGATTGGAACAGCAGAAAACCTACAGAATCAAGAAACTCAACCCCTGGAAGCTCTCAGAGTTTGAGCCAACAACCAAAGAACGTACACATGAGGGAATGAAACTTCTGGCATGTATGTAGCAGATTTGCAGCTCAGTCTCCAAGAGGGTCCCACAAAGACTGGAGTGGAGAATGTCGCTAAAGCTATAGCCTTCCTGTATTATCCATTCCCCAGAAGGGCTGCTTAGGAGAGGATGTCTTTGTCCCTAATCTGGCAGAAACTTGATGGGCCAGGATTGGGTATATCCAAGAAGAGCTCCACACTCTCAGAGAATGGGAGAGGTTTGAGCTAGTGATTCTTGAGGGGACACCAAGAGGGGTCACAGCATTTGGGATTAAAATAAATAAATAAATACATAAATATTTAAATATTTAAAAACAATTTTTCTGATTTTATATTTTAACAAGTTCTTTCTTTTTTTTCTAGTTGTAATGTTACTGTGCCTTAGCACACACATGATTTTTTTTAATTAGATCCTTTCTTTTTTTACAATATATCCTTTTTCCCCTACAAAAGAAAAAGAAATAAAAAAAATAAAAATAAAAAAAAAAACAAAAACTAAAACAATCCTCTGTTCCTTCCCCCCTCCTCCTGCAATGTGGGAGGTTATAAAAGAATATTAGAGATTTTTCAAAAAAAAAGTCACGTGGAGACTTACTACTTTAGAAGTTTCCATATACATGCTTGATATAACTCTATAACAATAAATATTGATAGCTATGTGAGACACACAACTGATCAATGTATAGAGAAAAAGAGATGATGAAATGGCATAACTTTACTATGCCCCCATCTTCTATGGTTCATGGATCATTTTGGAAAAGCAGATGGAAACAGTATAAGAGTCAAAGGCAATGGATAGCAACAAGAAAACAATGTCTTCTGCAGAAAGAAGGGCAGGTGCACATATGAACTCACAGCAGTTTCCCAGTGTTCATACTGTGCAAGTTTAAATCAGGCCACACTTATCATAGAAAGGAAACTAGGACACCAAGTCCCACCCCTAGTCTAGGAACTATTCCTAGCCAGTAGAGGTACAGAGAATTTACTCCAAGAATGTAGTATCTAGTAGTGAAAGGTAACACATACTAGAAAATTTATATACTACAGTTTAGAATTGTGATGTTTCTTTTAAATAAAAGGACACAAAGTTATCTTGTCAGGTAAGAGGTTTTGATTTAGGAGGATCAGGAGAGAGGTAAAATTGAACAAAAAAACCATTGTGTGAATTCTCAAAGCACTACAGAAAAAAAATATTATTAAAAATAAATAATCTGAGAAAAAATAACAAATTAAATAAAACACATTAGCCAAAGTAGAGCAGAGACTGAAGGAAAGGCCATCCAGAGACTGCCCCACCTGGGGATCCATCCCACATATAGTCACCAATTTCAGACACTATTGTGGATGCCAAGAAGTGCTTGCTGACCGGAACCTAATATAGTTGTCTCCTGAGAGGCTCTGCCAGTGCCTGACAAATACAGAGGTGGATGATCTCAGACAACCATTGGATTGAGCACAGGGTCCCCAGTGGAGGATCTAGAGAGGACCCAAGGAGCTGAAGTGGTTTGCACCCCAATAGAAGGAACAAGAATATGAACCAACCAGTGCTCCCAGTGCTCCTAGTGCTCCCAGTGCTCCCAGGGACTAATTCACCAACCAAAGAGTATATACATGGAGGGACTCATAGCTCTAGGAGCTTATGTAACAGAGGATGGGCTTGTCACCAATGGGAGAAGAGGCCCTTGGTCCTGTGAGGGCTTGATGCTCCAGTGTAGGGGAATGTCAGAACCAGGAAGCCAGAGTGGTTAGATTGGTGAGTAGGGGGAGCAGGAAGGAGATAGGGGGTTTTCAGAGGGAAAACCAGGAAAAGGGATAACATTTGAAATATAAGCAAAGAAAATATCTAATAAAAAAGTAGAACTATGGCAAAAATTTGTAATTTTTAAAGTGAAAACTAGGTACGGTTCCAGGAATAAATGCTGATGGAATATGAAGGAGCTCAATGGAAAACACGAACTTTGGTTATAACCCAGTACTTAATAAAAGAGTAGAAATCCTCACACAAGGATTATTTTTCCATGAAGAGTAATAAATATTTACACATTCAGAGAAAAAGTGTGAAATATCAAATTTGTGTTAGTTGGCTATTCAAAAATAAGGAAGGACATGATACACATAGGGACTACTTGAGTATATATTGAAGTTGTTTTTGTGTGTTTGTTTTTGTTTCTAAATTATAATTTTCAAAACAGTTCTAAGGGGATGAACTACATAGTAAAAAAATTAAAATAAATAGTATCTAGTGTAAAATAATTTTATAAATGATCTTTTGTACTTTAGGACATTAAATTGTACTACTTTGGTACGTATAAAGCTTACTAACTTTCTGTTTAGCAGGAAGGCAACACATTCCTACACTTTTAATGTATATGTTTGTTATAATGTCCATGTAAACATGCCTTATGTGCCTTTTAATTAGTTTGTCTCAATAAACAAAATATAGAGAAAATATGAAAAAATACAGTTTGCTTTGAAATAGAGCAAGAAAATAAAAAAAATGAGAAATATGAGAAATGCAAGATGAAAATATGGGAGACAGCATAATGAAAAAGCACAAAGTAGTTTAGAAGGGAACAGAGTAGGAGCACCAGTTAACTGAGTTTACAGTTAAAAAGAGAATAATGTACCAGAAGAAAAATTGAATGTAACAATTCATCGGCTTGAACTGTGCCCAGAACTACAAAGTTTCTGGGTAAAATGTCTTCCAGGCAGCATCTCTTTCATAAGACAGCAAGGCAATACACATGGCTGATTTGGGAGAGAAGGAGATAATGAGAACTACTCTGCATATACAAATCTGATATGGCTACTAGAAATTTTACTAAAATCATCTGTGTTCAAAGTGGTAAATCATATTTTGCTCTGCCTTGGCTTCACTTCAGAACACAATGCTCTTGGATTGATTAAGCAGGCTGTATCCAGGCCAGAATTCCTGCATCCCATTTAATTCCCTTCACTAACATTTTTTTTTCTACCTGCACATATTTTTCCATTGAAGCACCCAAATTATATAGTGTCTTAATTTTAATATGCAAATATAAACTGTACTAGTACTGTATTATTATGTTATTCTGCAAGTTTGCTTGAATTCTTGTCTGTTTTTAAGAGGTGATTTAGAACAACTGATTTTGAACTTGAATAATTAATTTTTATTACTTTTTCAATAGTTTGCACAGTAGACTTAATGATATAGAAATGAAAACTCTTCCTTTAAATAATAACCTTAAATGTTGATGCAGAATAAAAAAGAAGTATCAAAAAGAAAATACATATTATGATAATAATGAGTTTTATAAGAAATTCCTTTATCTTTGATGCTTTCTTCATTTATTCTCTAGAGTATGTATAATGTTGTCCTGCTAAAAAGGTCTTTAAACCAATTACACAAGGTTAATTATAATAAATTACCATGCCTAATATGATAGCCACATTGCTAAGTGGGTGTATAATGTGTGGTATCTAACAAGAAGCTATTAATTTCATTATGTTCCACTACTAATAAAAATAACCTCTTGAAAATTAAATTCTCATGCCAAAATTTATTCAAAATATTTTGATTTTAAGATATTTATGACTCAGAATTTAATTTCTTTCTAATATGCCTTAAAGTTCAAAACTAAAGAATTTTCAAAAAAGTCTCTAAATAATTACTCAAAAATTTAAATCATACCCTTATGATCAAATGCTACACTGCATTTGGGGATCTCTAAGTACATGGTGCTAATAATAAAAACATCATGAAGATTTGAAAATTAAGACAGATATTCTTGAAATCAGTGAAATACTGTTACTGGGTTTTTCCCAGACTCCCTCCACAGGAATTCTAAGTTGCCTAATAATACTGTTTCTTCATCACTGTTCATTTGGTGATTTTCTTTACTTCTCCTTCCATAACCTTTTACTTTATTGAACTATTAAACACACCTTTATTACCTATTCTTTTTCCTCTTATCACTCCTTTACCATGACATTGGTGTTAACCATCAGTTGCCTTATTACAAGTAGTCTGTATTCCTCTATGAAAATACAAGACTTTGGTTGTACATTTTTATACCATCAACAACGAACCCCTTGACTAACATAAAGAACATAAGTAAAATTTAAAGATGTTTGGAATTCATTCATTCATCATTAACTTTCTTTCTCTTTGTTTTTGTTTTTGATAAGAT
>JADRCD010205772.1:0-24024 GCA_019843815.1 Montemys delectorum | reverse complement strand
GGATATTTAGAAACTCTTGCATTAAGGGCTTATAAAAATACAAGTTTGGGGACTCTTTGGATTTACTAATAAAGTCAAGTTAGTTAATATCCTTTGTGTGTACCTGAAGCGTTCCTGTGGCTTCCAGGGGAAGGCACTTACTTTTCTGGCCTTCCCTACCTCTGCCTGTATCCTGTGCTGCCCTTGACCCTCACCTACCTTATTTTGTTATAGAAAACGTCACTCTTCAGTTTTCACCTTCTAATTTGTCTTTATTGCACCCCTCTCCTCAAAACAAACAAACAAGCAAGTAAGCAAAGCAAAGTGAGATCCTTCCTCTCCCATAACAATGTTCTCTGTGACACCATCATGAACCTCCTCACTGCCACCCACCCAGGTGTCTACTTCCAGCCTTGCTAGTATGCTACAATGGCCTCACATTCTTAGGGTGCACCTAAAATTCTCAGTTTATCTTTGGCAGAGCTCCTCTGCTGAAGTTTGCTCTCTCACAGGTCAGTAGTGACCTACTTACAAAACCACCTCTTCTTTTGCTCCTTCCTCCTTTGTCTTTGGATAGTACAGCTTGAGAACATGATTCCTCACCCTAAGTCTTATTTATATTTACAAAATATATAAGTTGCTTAGAAAAGTGGCGGGTGAATATGTAGGTCCTGTTTCCTATCATTCATTAGGAATAGGTATGAGGAAACTTGAAAGTGAGAACATACAACTATACCTCCATGCAACACAAAGGACCTTTTCAGGGACACTCCACACTATGTCCTTTACTACCCTGAAAAACTGGAACCAACCTGGAGGTGCACATCATAATGTGATGTATCATTACATAATGTATCATAATGTAACCATTACGTGATGGTATGCCGCACACATAATGAAAGTCGATACTCACATGCACAAGAGTGACTAACAGTAAGGAAATATTTAGGGGAAAATGTATTTAAATGCTTAACATACTTTTAGGTCTTACTGAAAAGCACACGGATTAGGTTCCCATGTTCCCATACATGAAGCACACGGAATACGTTATAAACCCATTTACTTGATTTGGTCCTGGAATGCCCACCCTTGAGGCACACAGAATACACTGTAAAAACGTATTCTTTGTAAACATATTTGTTTTAGCCATTCTTCACCATTTTAACATTTTTAACCCAACTTGAGCAAAATTAGATATCTACCTTTGCTCCTAAGTCGTGTTTATTTTAAAAGCGAGATCAAAGTTTGCCAAGCATATTTACTGTACTCTTAATACATTCAGTTAGTTATTAATCTACCTCAAGCTATTAGTGAGAAGTCTCCCATTTCCTAACAGGCCAAGAAACTTTGCTGAAGGTCCCCATTGATCCAAGGATCTCAGGTCAGGCTGTCGCTGCTTGCCGTAAAGCCAAGGTCAACATTTCTCTCTTCATTAGAGAGGTGATCTAGCATCTATGCTAAGATGCTATGTAGGACTAATATCTGAGAGTGTTGTTTATCTTTGGGTTAAATATAATGTTGGAACTTCAGCAGCATAGCTATAAAAGAAACTTTTCAAACTGGCTTCTTCTGTATATAAGAATATAAATTTTGCATTTAACACATAGATGGGAAAATATTGTTAAGGTATTAATCGAGAAGATGGAATCCAAATATGGTTACTCTCTTTGAAATAATAAAACATTTCAGGATACAATTTTTTTAAAAAAAGAAAGCATGTACTTTCCCTCAAAATTTCAGATGATATAAAATTACCAAAACATGTATTTCTGTCTGAAGGAATTAACCACAATATTGATATAGTTAATGAGCCTGAGGCCATACAGAATAGTATGTGTGTGTGTATATGTGTGTGTTTGTGTGTGTGGTATGGTGTGTGTGGTGTGTATGTGTTGTGTGGTGCATGAGTGTATGTGGTATGTGTGTAGTATATGTGTATGTATTCTGTGGGGGTAGGCATGATGTGGTATATGTGTGTGGTTGTATGTATGTGTGTATATGTGTGTGATATGTGTGTATAGGTGTGTGTTGGTATATGTATATATGTGTGTGGTATTTGTACGTGTGTATGGTATGTGTATATGTGTATGTGGTGGGTAGGTGGGCATGATTTGTGTGGCGTGTGTATATGTGTGCGGTTGTATGTGTGTGTGGTGTGTATATATGTGTGTGGTTGTATGTGTGTGTGTGGTGTGTGTATATGCATGTGTGCATATGTGTATGTGTGTGTGTATGTATGTGCTCACACAGACCAAGTCTTTCTATGTAGTTCCAGGACTGTCCTGCATGCTTGATTCTTCTGTGTTGGCCTCCCACACACTGGACTTTCAGATCTGCTTCACCACACACAACAGACAGTATCCATGTGTCATTTTCATGTTCAGAAAGAAACTGAGACTCATGTGGATGGTTGGCAGGTTTTGCTGTGTTCTGGCAGTGGACAGCTAGACAGGCTCAAGCATCTTACACCCTTGTCTATTCCATTCCTCTATTCCATGTAGAGTAGGGGAGGAAGTCCTGAAGCACTGGTTGGTCTCCTATGAGGTTCTACTCACACACAGGTCCATGGTTCCCTTTCCTTCTCCCCAGTAGAAAAGGTAACCAGAAAATGGAGTGTGGGTTCTTAGCTCCATGTCTCTTCCATGTCTCCCTGACTTAGAGACGCCCCTCAATTTCTCTAACGGCTGCTCTTTCTAGTGAAGCATTGCTATGAGTGATTGATGCGTTAGTCTGCAGAAGGCATCTCGAGTAGTAACTGGCTGCAGTAGGCACTCAGCAAGGGAGCGCTAACATGGCTTCTGTCCTTCCTCTTAATCATTTTTCTCCAAATGAGAGAGATAAATTGAGTGCCTATGTTGCGGTGCTCTCCCTTGTCTCAGTAATGGACCATGTTTGTCACTCTATCAGTCACAGTCATCTTAGAAGGGACAGAAGTCCCTCTTGGTCACATGCAGAGGATTCCCTGTAATGCACCGCTGCGTACTGCACCCGATGGACGGGCGCTGCCTAGAAGGAGGAAAGAATCTCCAGCCCACGAGCCCTCCTCAGAAGGTCGCGGCGGGAGGGGCAGGCACACCACCACGCAAAGCCTGACCTGTTTTACAAAAGGAAAATCTCAGACCACTAGGGACTAAGGTGGTCTGAGCCCTCTTCCATCAAAACATCTCAGAGACGAGTCAGAGGCTCAGCAAGAAATCTGACACAGCCAGCTCCATCTCAACACGAGTGAGGACCGCAAGCCCTGACCAGACCACGATCCTGTTTCACATTTCTCCTGTTCCAGTGAGGCTTCTCTATTTGTGTGCCTCCTGCCCTAGCAAGAGATCAAAGTTTAACTGAATAACACATTTTCTGAAGCATTTTAAACTGTGTACATTTTTTGTTTTTATAGTTGGTAAGATAGAATGCAAATGAATCCCCATTAAAAATGTGCATGATCAGTTTATGTGTGTTGAGTGTTCCTCTTGAGGAGAAGGTGGACAAGGCATCTCCCTTGATTACTCTCAACCTTATCTTTTCCATCTCTCCTTGAATCTGGAGCTCACTAGGTTAGAGTTGGTAAGACTGGCTCTAGGAATGTTCCTGCCTGTCCTTCTTTATCCCTGGGTTGTAAAAACAGACTCAGCTTTTTATGAGAATACTGGGATCTGAACTCAGGCCCTCA
Organism: Montemys delectorum; assembly: GCA_019843815.1. NCBI lineage: Eukaryota > Metazoa > Chordata > Mammalia > Rodentia > Muridae > Montemys > Montemys delectorum. The sequence continues at coordinate 20,381 of JADRCD010205772.1, read as the reverse complement.
TGCTTGCTAGGGCAATCACTCTACCAATGGAGCTGTCTCCCATCCTGCAAACTACTTTTGATAGCTAAGGATAGAGGTGAAGAGGAAAGGATGTGTTAACAGGTGAGGTCTGAAAAGGGCTGGAAAGTTAATGAGGTGGAGAGATCCAGGCAGGCTATTCCAAATGGCAGGGTGTGACAAGCAGGCCAGGAAGGGTTAGCAGAAGGGACAGGCATGGGTCATTGGGAGAAATGAGATCCAGCAGAGAGCAAGCATTCTCCACTCAGACGATAATCAATTCTGAATCTTATCACAGAGTAGAAGAGGGACCATTAGAGGAGAATGCGGAAGGAGTCATGAGACCAGACACAGACAGATGGGGAAGTGCAAAGGGATCTGCACAGAAAATTTGAGCTTGTCATAAAAGAAGCCATTGCTTTGCCAACAATGATGCTACTACCCTCAATGGCGGATTCAGCTTTCCCTGGATCAAGAGGCTCTGCAGTTAGGACACTACGGTTCATGTTTTCTTTTACCAAAACAAAATTTTCAATGAGTTATTATACTTGATTGGGGTTATCCACAGAAAATTAATTTCTCACTAAGGATTTTTTATACACTGGACAAGGGTCAGAGAGTCTGAGTCTAAAGAGACCCAGAGGTCGATTGAATAATAACTTCAAAAGATAACCAGGCACGCCTTGGTGAGACTGTCCTTGCAGGAGAGAATTAAGAACAAGATTGCTGTCTGTCTGAAGTAGTGGAGCTTCAGTTTTCCCTGGAGACAGGGCTTAGATTGATGTCTGACCTTACCTTTCAAGCACAACCACGGCAGCCCTGGGGTAGGTGCCCGGAGCAAAGAAAACAGAGATCCTGAGTGTGGTCCCGACATACCAGCTCCACATTTGTTCAGAGCCAGTGGTCCAGGGAGCAGGACCAAAGGATTTTGAGAAGAAATACAGTGAGGGAGAAAAGGAAGCAGAATACACAGCAGAGGACAGTTGGACATCAGCCAAAAAACATCTCCCGCGGATGCCCTGTTGGGATAAAGGTCAACAGAGCTGCCAGCGATCGGTTAATGGGACAGAGTATGAGCTGGTTCATTTTGTTCCAGATCATGTATGTATTTTGGAAGTGAGAAGAAGCAAAATCACTCTGAAAATGAAATATCATGTAGGTCAGATGAAATGAAACAAAAAACAAGCAAACAAACAACAACAACAACAACAACAACAACAAAAAACATTGAAAACTGTGTGTGAAGGCAGAGGTCTTTTGACATGAGTTTTGAGCTAAGAGGAATGTAGGGATATGCTGTAGAACAAAGAAATAACTAAAACTGACCAGAGCCATGCTTCCTGGGGAAGGTCAATAAATATTAATTAGCTGATGGTCACCTTGGTTGAGTGAAGCATGGGACAAGGAAATGCCATAGTCAGCAGGGCATGGGGGCTCAGGACTCTCAACTGAAACAAGAAGGACACAGCAGTGTGCTAGCCACGCAGCAGGACGGCATGCACTCAAGACCAGAGTATTTCAAGGGACAATAAAAACAACATCATCACAAGAAGACAAGAGCATCTACTTCTCTGAAGACACACATGTTTTAGGCACCTTAAGTGTAAAGGTGGTGTCCCAGGTAAGCAGCCATGCGGACAGGTGCCCTGAAGCCCTTCGGTCTCCATTAAGACAATTCCCTTGTCATATGTTGCTGGAGATTTGAGAAAGTGTTATTTGGGGATTTGGCTCCAAGGTTAGGGATTCTGTAGGTGTGGCTCATTGCAGAGGGAGGGAGGTGGAAAATATGGCATGCCTCCTCTAGATCCCCATAGTAGATCCCCCATAGCCAACAACACAGACAGTGGCTTGCCTTTTTGCTCCTGTCAAAATGTAGGGACAGGCTTGGGGCCAAAGGTTATTTTCCTTGATAATTGGGGACATGAAAAGGCAACTACACACACACACATACACACACACACACACACACACACACACACACACACACACACCTATCTATCTCTTCATATCTCCATATTTATCCATCTCTACATCCATTCAACCTTTAAACCAGACAGATCTCTGTCAATCTCTCTCTCTCTCTCTCTCTCTCTCTCTCTCTCTCTCTCTCTCTCTGTCTCTGTCTCTGTCTCTCTCTCTCTCTCCCTCTCCCTCTCCCTTTCCATCTCCTCCCCCCTCCATCTCTATATCTAACAATTGTTTCAAGCCTTAATTAAAACAAAAATAACTCAACTTCCAAATCTGAGAAGCTCTAGGTTTACTTGAACTATGTACCCAACTAAGATTGTGGGGTCCCTGTGTCTCTGTGGATGGCTTAGAGATCAATCTAGAAGATACATATTCATATTATAATACCAATGAAAAATTATTAGTTGTTATTCAATAATCTGTTGACTAGAAATGCTTGATACACCTATGAAACACTGAGTCCAGGTTCTACTATAAAAACATCAGTTCCAGGAACATTAGAGTTTCTGAGTAGGTGTTTATTAAATGGCCAACAGACAAAGAATGTAAGGGTGAAGCCAAGCACTAAAAGTGTGGGATTTCTAAGGAAACTTTTCCTTTAAATATATCCCTTTCTCCTTAATTCCCCTTAAAAGAATTAAGAAAGCGGACAGGCGCCATATTGCTTTTTCCCTAAACAGGTTAGCCTCATGTAGCAAGGTGGTTTTAGAGACAGAAAGCATGCCTCCCTGCCCCTAAAATCTGGGTAAGGCTGAAGCAAAACTCTTGAAGTATTTCCTAAGAACACCCAAATAATTAAGTGCTCTGCCTCTTTCAACCAGACACATTCAATTCTTTTTAACAGACATTTTCTAAGTGTCTTCTCTATACAAGGTGCTGTGGTAAGCATCTGGAAAAGAGAGGACTGGGTATAGTATAGCCCTCAATGGGAGTAAGAGAGATGTGTGTTTGGGTGCTGGGTGTGAGTCATGTGGACAGAGAGAATCAACAAGAAGGCAACTCATCCAAAGATATATCCTCCGGCATCCTGAAACATCCGAAAGGGGGGAAGTTAAGGCTCTGTTTCCATGTGTTTGTTTATTATCATAGCCTCCGAGGATGCCACAGGGCTGTGGGTAGATCCTGGAACTCACTGAGTGCTTCTGGAACAACAGGTAGCATTGTTGGGTCTTGAACTCTGACAAGGCCGCACGTGATTGGCGAGGCATGAGCTATATCGCTCAGGGGTATTTCTGCAAACATTTGAATATCCAGCCAAATACAGAGAGCGGCCTCCTAAAGACCAGGGGATGGATATCCAGGGAGGCTTCGTGGTAAGTTGGCAGCCATACACTAAATGCCAAGAAGAGCATATCTAAAGATTTTGGGAGCGATGTGGAATAGCCACTTTGAAAAAAGGGATCCATACTTTCCCCAGCTGTCTAGGTATCTAGCAACTATCTTAGAAAAACAGTTAGATCTCTTTGCAATGCAGCAGATTGATGCTTCTGTAAGACTCAGGGAAAAAAATGGAAAAAAATTAATTCTAAGAACTAAAAATTATTTGGATTCACTTCCTTCCTTGAATGTAGAACCTATAAAAGAATTTCCAGTTTACATGAATAGAAATATTGCTTCAGTATTTTAAGACCATTAACCTCTCGACACCAAGATAAACAAGTGCCCAGTTAGGAAAAGAACTTTTTGAGTGAGATACCCGTCTTAGCTTCTAACATAAAGGATAGCCTTTTAATTGTGACTTGCAAACAGGAGTAATAAGCTTGTACCAATTGAAAAGGATAAAGCTACACACAATTTACAACCTTATGCTCATAGCCTAATTTGGAAGGGACAGCCTTCCCCCTCCTAAGGGTCATTGCGTTATCTCCGGATTTTTCAAATGCACTCAGTAAGTTAGTATACAGCATTTATTCTCTTTCCTGTTACTGATGTCAGGCCTATTTGTCACTCTTTGCTTTATGCTCATTCTTCTGCCAAATAAAATATTAATTGCATTTTTAGCTGCACTGCTGGTGATCAAAGAACTCTGATATGTCAGGCTAAACTGATAGAAATGGTATCCATTAACATATTTATAGGTTCAGGGCTTCTAGAACATAATTACACCCATTAATTACTTGGCAGTACTTGATTACAGGCTGAAAATGAAAGGCATTTCCAGCCATCTCTTCCTCCACAGACCAAAGTTTTCTTTTTCAGTCGTACATGTTTCTCTAAAGATCTATCCAAGGGAACCAGGCAAGGGAAACTTGCCTTTCTCCATGTTTAGAAGGCTGGATCAGTAAAAGGAGCCATTCGCTAACTTTGAAATAGAACGTATACAAGCGAACCAAAAGATACTACTAGGCTGACTTTAAAAAGCACATATGAAGTGTCACACAGGTTTCATTAATGTTTTAGAGTTTTAAGAGAGAGGATTTCAAGCCAATAAATCTTGAAGTGAAGGCATGGGGCCATGATTGTATTTATACTTTCAAATGAACTTCTTCAAATATCACATAGGACCAAATAATTTTGAATTTTCTAACATATTTTAACATGTGTTTCTAACACCCCCTCCAAAAACACACACAGGGGTGGGGGGAATGAGAGAGAGAGAGAGAGAGAGACAGAGACAGAGACATAGAGAGAGACAGCGAGAGCTAGCAATTTTCAAACTGTCCTGGTAAAAGGCTCATGAGATTTCAGGAATTAATAAACAGTTATTCCGAGGACTGAGCAGCTGTGCAGGTCCAGAAGCTGCCAGCAGCATTTAGTATGTGTTCCATAGAAAGGACAGTTATGCACACTTGACTCCTCTTGACCAGATAATCAGCATGCAAAATGATGGTTTCTTGTAATAACTTCAGCGCTAGACCCAGACACATCTGCTTTTCAGCAAGAAATTAAGTCATTAAACACACATACACACACACACACACACACACACACATACACACAAGCTTCCCCCCCCCATCCTACACACACACAATTTCAGCATGAACCCAGCCAGGATAAACCAGCACAGAACTGGGGAGTCTACCTGTACAGAGAGATCTGTACAGATTTCTCTGAGTTCTTTGTTGCCCGACAATAAACTGTAAAATGCAGTCATATTTGAAAGTAAAAGCCATTCAGCTGTGGTTCTGGGCTGCGGAAGCAGACACACTGTGAAGGAGGAGGAAAGTACCGTACCTTTGGTAAGTCGCCTTAGAATTTGACAGCGGCATTTAAAAGAGACAGCTATCATTCTTGCTCCCTGCTCTCTGGCAAAGTGTACACAGGGCTCTGGTCTGGTGGCTGCAGCAGCGAGCAGCAGCATATGAATTCCTTGCGCACATACCAGGAGAAAGGTAGTCCCAGTGGGGAGTGACAAAGCTTAATTCCTCTTGGCTGATGCAGAGGTCCGCTCCATGTCATCTGGCAGAGCTGTGCCGTTCACTACTACTACCACCGCTGCCCGTCACAGCCTCCTCCCCCTGCTCCATCACAATGGCTTATAAAGTAAGGCTGTTTCGTAGCAACAAAGCAGCAGATAGGAGAAATAGGAGGAAGCGGGGACAAGGCTGGGAGAGGAGCCATTCCATAAATCTCACACTAAGCACTATGCCATGCATTCTGTTTCAGGGTAAGGCTGTGTATTCTAGTCAATGCAGGTCCCTCCACCCCTTGCTTCTCAGCTGTGGGTCTCATGCCACTCGAAAGGCGAGAGATGCCTGCACTCTGACTTTACAAAGAAATGTGTGTATCATCTACTATATTCTTTCAGTGGTGGCTTACATGGAAGGCGAAGGAACAGGGAACGCTATGCTGAGGATCCGGCAGAGCATCATAGTTTTGGTTAGGGATGAGAGGCAGACCTTTGATCTACCTGGAAAGGTCTGTTTGGCACTTTTCAAATCTCTGAGGGTCGAGTGCTGGTTTATGGATGGGATGCAAGAAAGACTGAGAGAAGGAGCTCCGGAGAGTGTGGTCAGCAGAGCAGATGGAGTTCCAAGCCCTTTAACCACTCCAGAAAAAAAAAATGCCTTGGCTGGAGAACAGCTCAGTCAAGACTGTTTCTAAAGATACCAGGAATAAAAGTGAACAGGGCCAAGTATCTCTATTTTTAATGAACCTTATTATACCGTTTTCCCCAAACAGCCCTCCCTTAAGCCATTCTCTCAACATGCAAATCCCAAGTGCCTTGCTCCACCACAGCAGATGTGACCTGGGTTCTGCTCCTGTGAGAAGGAAATTATCAAGCCCTTCCCAGCCTCAGTCACAAACTGACAAGAGGCAGAGCCCATCTCTTCATCTGCCAGCACCAGCCCACTCAGGACACAGTCACCAGAATCTGACATCTGCTGTGGCATCTCCATCACAAGCAAGACATCTCTCATGGGAGCTAACACGGACATGCAGTGGGGGGATGTAGACGGGTGGTCAGAAGGACAGATAGCAAAAGTCAGTGGCTCACGCCAGAGGAAAGACACCTCAGCATTTAAGCTGCTTCCTTAACATCTCCAGGGAGATGAATTGGTCATCTAATGTTGTCCTCTACCACTCCTCTTTTACTCCCCTCCCCCCCCCAATAAGTCTTTTAAAGGCCAGTGAGTAAATGCATGAGACCTGACAACCTGAGATCCTTCCTCAGGGTCATCGTGGTAGAAAGAAAAAAACTTAATCCTGAGCGTTGTCATCTGACACACGCATGTACACACACACAAACACACACTCACATACTCACATACATATGCACACACACACACTCTTACATATACAACACACACAGTTACACACCATAAATATTCACATACAGAACACACTCACACACAATACATACACATTCACATACCACATATACTCACACACCCACACACTCTTACACATATAATACACACACCATACACACCCACACACACAATACATACACACTTACACACCTCATACAATCACACACACCCACTCTTACACACACTATACACACTCACACACCATACAAACTCTCTCTCTCACACATCCACTCACCTATACACACTCACACATACAGAATGCTCACACGTACCACATATACTCACACACACCTACACACTCTTACACATACTACACATACTCACACATATGCACATGCACACAGAGTTTAAAAATATGAAAAGTCTTTCAAGCTGGATTCCAAAATAACTTCTACTATTTCAAGCCCAGTGGCAGCATCTTCTCTTCATTCATAAATTTCATATCATCTTAAGCAATTTCCATTCATCAACAGGGAACGTAGATGCTTGCCCTTTGGAGTTCAACAGAAAAATAACCTGTGTGCAAAACACCACTGACCGTTATGCACATCTACATGAAAGGTTTTTGAAAAGGACAGAATTCCCTTATCAAGGATGGAGCAACTGGCCGTCCATCATTAACCAATGGGATTGATAGTATTAAGTGGATTGTGGGAGTTCTCCATTTGAAATTGTTCCAATACCATCATTTTTAAAAGAATGATATCCTTCATCACTTTTGTTTCTTTTAGGCCATCTCTAGAAATGTTTTAGTCTCCTTGTTTTTTTTTTTTTCTTCTAAATAGAAATAAACTGAGTTGCCAGAGGCTTGGATTATTACTTGATGTGAATATTTATAGATATGTTGTTTCACTATCCTTTCCTGAATCTAACACCTTTTCTAAAATCCAGGCCCTCAGAATATGCAGCTGTCAAATAGTATTAATACCTCCTTACTTGGAGAGCATTACTACTCTGCTCTCTTTTATTAATGTCTATACTGTTAAATCTCAAAACCTTACAGGAATCTCTCGCCTCTCTGCTACCATGCAGCCTCAAATCTAATTTGCTCCTTCTTTAAAGCTAGATGATCAAATATTCCTACTTTCACTAGCACACCCAGTATTTTTTGTTTGTTTTTGTTTTGTTTTTAGCCCTTTTTTCTGGTCCCAAGAAAGAGCTTCAGAACTATTAAAATATCCTGTTTCCCTAGCAGAAGACATAACTCATCCTAAGGCACTCCGAAAGGCTCCTCAGAGCCCACACTAGGGGGTGATCTTTTCTCCTTGGATTTTGTGTCGCTAATCTTAGCAGCCTGCTCAGGTTCTTCTCCAGACATGAGTCCCTTGAGAAAGGTCTATCCAGGGTGGGAGGAAATCTCCCTAGGGGTCCCACCTCCTTATCCAGGGTCCTCCAGTAGCCAGATATTTCCTTGGGAACAATTCCTAGGCCAGTACATCTACCTAAGTTAGACACTGTGTCCTTTCTTCCCAATACAAACTGAGCCTCGGATATTAAACTCCGGTGTCAGCAGAAAGCCTTCCGGAGATGCACCTCCTCTGTCTCACAGTCTCACAGCTGACTGACTTGTGAGCCAAAGGTCTCACGTGCCCAAGGCATCTGGTGGACCTCATCCACAGCTTCCTGTCAGGAGCCCTCTGGACAGAGTGGCCCGAATTTCTTGCATGTAAGTTTAATATAACCATCCATCTTTGGGCCACCTGCCTCCTGCCACCTGTGGTGGCTCAGCCTTATAGGTAGCTTGGCTATCTCAACAATCACACTGACGGGCACCAGGCAGTGACTAAAAAATTACAAAGCAGTCAAAACGGTATCAAATGTGTGTCCAATGGCGGTGTGGAATAACTGGGGGGGGGGCAGTTTAAGGGTCAGTGTAGGAGTACTAGCTTCCTTTAAAATGACAAATGAACAAACAAAACCCCAAAGCCTCAGTACCCAAAAACATGGCCTTGCTGGATTTGGAGTAGATTAATCCCTTGAAATTATAACTTGTTTTAGGGGTTCTTTAAACGTAAGCTTCCTTAAGGCCTAATCCAAGGGTATTACATTTACACGGAATTTAGCATATCATTTGGGGGGCGGTATTATATTTACACAATATCATTGGGGAGGCTCTGTTCAGGGTTTTTGATCAGGTACAGACTGGTTCTCAGGAAGATGACTCAGCTGGTACATGTGTAAGATCAAGAAGAGCCATCTTTTTTTCACTCCTGCCTTTGTAGCTCCCCACTGATGGAGCTTAGGGTCTGCTTATGACAAGCAAGTAAACTTTTCTCAAGCCACATGCCCAGCCCTGGTAGATTTTCTATTGTACCTTTCTTACTGACAGAAAATATGAGGACCCCCTAGAGGCCTCATCCAGGAGTGATGGAAACAGATGTAGAGACCCATAGGCAAACATTAGGCAGAACCAAGATGAGGTGGGTGTATATGTGTGGGGGGAATACAGGAGGTTGGGGGAGGGGTAAGAGCTATATTGGCTGGTTTTGTGTGTCAACTTGACCCAGCTAGAGTTATCACAGAGAGAGGAGCCTCCCTTGAGAAAATGCCTTCATAAGATCCAGCTGTAAGGCATTTTCTCAATTAGTGATCAAGGATAGGAGGGCCCATTGTGGGTGGTGCCACCCCTGGGCTGGTAGTCTTGGATTCTATAAGAGAACAAGCTGAGCAAGCCAGGGGAAGCAAACCAGTAAGTAACATCCCTCCATGGCCTCTGCATCAGCTCCTGCTTCCTCACCTGCTTGAGTTCCAGTCCTGACTTTCGTAAGTGATGAACAGCAATGTGGAAGTAAGCTGAATAAACCCTTTCCTCTCCAACTTGTTTCTTGGTCATGATGTTTGTGCAGGAATAGAAACCCTGACTATTCACAGGGGGTCTTGTGGAAGAGTGGGGGATAGAATCGATCAAGTTGGAGGGGTCAAGCATACCACAAAGAGACCTACAGAGTCAACTAGTCTGGGCCCATGGGGGCTCACAGAGACTGAACCACCAAGCAAAAAGAATGCAGGGGCTGGGCCTAGGCCCTCCCTGCCCACCACCCCATTTGTAGCAGATGTGTAGCTTGGTCTTCATATGGGTCCCCTAACAATTGGAGTGGGGGCTGTCTCTTACTCTTTTGCCTGACACTGGATCCCCTCCCCTCCCCCCCCCCCCCCCCCCCCCCCCCCCGTACCTGGACTGCCTGGTTGGACCTCAGTGTGAAAAGAGGTGCTTAGTCCTGCTGGGACTAGATGTTCCAGGGTGGGGTGTATGGGATGGGAGACAGAGCTTCCCTTCCTCTGTGGAGAAGGGGAGGGGATAATAAATGTACAGACTTGTAAAGGTAGGACTGGGAGGAGAAGAGAAGGGACTGTGATTGGAATATAATGTGAATAAAAAGTTAATTAGGGAAAAAAATGTGAGGGCCCTTTAAGAACAGCTACACTTTACAACCAGCAGGGGGCACCAAGAATCTGCCCCTCTCTGCCCTTCTGGGGCCCACCCCAGCTCACACCGAGTCATCTACAGCAAAGCTAATTAATGTGTGCATGGAAATACTGTGACTACAGCCACAATCAGGAGGTTGGTGAGTCAGAGACAATTTCTGGGAGATCAAGTGTTTACCACAGCCATCCTTTCAGACTTGGTGATATCTTTTGTCATGATATTTTAAAAGATTTTAATAGTATCGATTTCATAAGTTGAGGCATGGAGTAACAGATGAAAATCAAAGAAGACAAGACTTCCATGCCTGCTCAAGGACTCCAGCTACAATTAAAGTGACCGCTTCACACCGGATGTGGACGCAGACATAACACCACACCTAGATGGGGAGACAGACACTGCATTTGTTTTGATTAATTTGTTTTCTGCTTGTTTCCTTTCACTGTGTTCATTTCTCTATGTCAAAAAAATGTTTTGTCTTTATGGAGTCTTTTGATTATTAACAAGGAAAGGTCTTTGCAAATCTCAACTTCCTTTTCATATGCATATACCTGGAATATGGTTTTAAAAACTAAAAATTAAATTGGAATGAAGAGATCAACAACAGATAAATACCTCATCCTTTGATATAAGAATCAAGGTGATTGAAAACGACAATTTCATTACAATTCTCTCCTTCCTTTCAAGTGATTTCATAAATCTGTTAGAAAACACAATTGGTGGTGCTTGCTTGTTTGCTTATTAACAACTGTCTTTTGCATTCCTGGAAGGCAATTGCCTCAAGATGCCCAAATTATTTAGCTATTTTTTTTTTAACAGATGTAATGATCATTCCTAGTTGTCAACTTGACTATAACTGGAATGAACTGCAATCCAGAATTAGAAGGCTCACCCGAGATCCAGATCTTGAAGCTGGAAGACACAAGTTTTTGACCTGGATCTTGGCATGGAAATCTTGAGAGATAGTGGCCTTGAAAAGCTTAGGCCCAGGCAAGGGAGTATATACCTTTACTCCCAGGAGACTAAGGCAAGGAGATCTCTGAGCTCAAAGTCATCTGGGACAAACAACTCCCAGATCCAGGCGTGGCGGTACACACCTTTAATTTGGGCCACGCCTTCTGCTTGAGATCTGCATAAGGACATTGGAAGAAGGAAGATTTGCTCTTCTTCGCCTGCTTCTATTTACTTGCCAGCACATCTGTTGGAATCTACTAACCTTGTGGGACGGAGCAACTACTAGATCCTTGGATTTCCCATTCATGGCTGACCACTGCTGGGGAGTTGGACTACAGATTGTAAATCATCATAACAAATTCCCTTACTATATAGAGACTAATCATAAGTTCTGTGACTCTAGAGAACCCTGACTAGTACAATAGAAAAGGACATGCTGAACTGGCTTGTATTGAGTATACTGATTATTTTCCCCCTATAGTTAATAATGGTGGACCCATAAGGAAACCCTCTAAGACGTGCTATTCAGATAAGCTATGTTTCAAAATGAAAGTCTCAATAGCCAGTCCCTGTATTATCTGCTTTCCTGGGCCAGAGTCTTACGCCCTTCACTGTGCCAAAGGAAGAAGGTTGACTCCATTTAACACGAGAAGGTTGGAAATTCCAGAGTAAGATCTCCACAAGCTTGTCTGCTCGGAGCATGTGGCAGGACCTGTGATACATGCAGATTAGGGATGGCAATAGGAAGGAGCTATGTATGCCAGAGGGAAAGCTCCCCTTTGATGGTCCAGGAGGGATGGAGAGGAGCCAGAAGGTGCTCATTGGCTTTATCACCTTGGGAACTTCATTTCTTTCTGCTTTGTGTTTCAAAGGCATCAGGTGAAAGGCTGTATCAATGACTGGCTTCCCATGTGAACAGTGCTGGACTTTATAACTGCCAAGGATTCTATAGAAATAAAATCACTTAGTCTGGCATTTGGTCACAGAACACATCCTTCCTTATGGCTTGGTGTGATAAGATGGATTGTTTCATCAGACAAAGCACAGGGAAGTGTGAACTGGAATTAACAAGACTGATCCTTCCTCTTCTTTATCTTACTCTTAAATGGTAGATTTTTTTCCTAAGTTGTTTCCTAATGGTGCAACTGCCTTCTTCAGCAACTGATCTACTCCCAGGCTATGGAAATGACTCTTCTATTTTCATTTTCAAATACTGCTCACCAACCCAAATCTGCTTTTCTATCCTGAAACCATCTTCCTTGATTCTTGACTCCACATCTATGGGTACCCATCACAGCCATCTAAACTGATACTTAAACACATCAAGCTCCTTATTGGTTCCTTAGTAGGATACCTGCTTTCCTATATGACATCATCACCAACTTTCTCCATAGGTAATTTGAATTTATTAAAACCTTTCTGTCTTAGTTAGGGTTAACTATTGCTGGGATGAAACACCATGACAAAAGGAAGTCAGGACAGGAACTCAGACAGGGCAGGAACCTGGAGGCAGGAGCTGATGCAGCGGCCATGGAGGGATGCTCCTTATTGGCTTGCTCCCATGGCTTGCTCAGCCTGCTTTCTTAGAGACCTCACGACCCACAATGGGCTGGGCCCTACTACAAAGTCACTAATTATGAAAATGCCTTATGGAGGCATTTTCTCAACTGTAGCTCCTTCTTCTCCAGTGACACTAATTTTTGTCAAGTAGACATAAAACTAGCTAACAAACTTTTGGAACACATTCCATTTTCGGCTGCCAAAATCCTAGGCCCAGCCTGTATAGCTACTGTATAGCTGAGCTTTTCTCTCTCTCTTTTTTCTTAAAAAGAACAGGTGGAATGCTTTGTTCAGCAACTGCATTATTCTAGTGCCTAGTGTACTCGACGTGAATTGGAGATAACACTTCTATCTCAGGGTACAGTTAGTGACCCACACTCATTGTGATTATTTTTTTTACAAGTGTCTACTCTGCTATTTGAGGGGAACACAACTCTTTGAATCTTGCAATAATACTCAAAATTCATCCCTTCTGCTCCCCCTGGGCTAAGACAGAAGATGCTTCCACATAAGCAGTCTCACTTATTTGGGGGTAACACTGCAGCCTGAGTTGTGCTCCGTGCTGTGATCTACACTGTACAGCTTACTTGGCAAATAAACACGGTCCTGAGGAGTAAAGAAAAGTACAAGATACAATAGGAAATAAAAGTACAAGATTCAAGAGGAAAAGGAACTATAGTTCTTAAGAATTAAATCCCTATAAAAAAAATAAACAAGAACACTTAGACAAAACCTGGCCTGTGCATTTTCTGCAAGCCCAGACTGTGGTGGTGTCCTTGTGTCCCAGTAAGAAGCCAGGAAACATGCCTGGTTAACAACACCGAGCCAAAGGAGAGGGGCTGTGCGCAGGGAAACCAGGCCAGGTCAGGTGGGATCTCCAAAGAGAAGGCGATGCGACAGCTTCCTTCAGCTCCTGCTTTGCACTCAGCCAACAGACTGCCATCCCCTGCATGTTCTTTCCACACCACTAAACACCATCTACCACACTACTTAAATAATTGATTCGTTTACAGGCCCTCCCCACGCCCAACCAGGTTTTGCTTATGTTTTAATGGGGGAAATGACATTTTTGGGGGGTGGGGGAGACTTGTCTGCTTTGTTCATTGCCTAGGCTAGCTCCTCATATAGAACTCACTTTTATTAATAAGTTAGTGGGGGCTTCCTTTGTAATGTCATTTCTTTACAGGCACTGGTTCTGAAGCTTGTACATAAAAGATAAAGTTAAGAAATTACTTTAAACACCAAAACACCCCTCCTGCATTGAAAGTCTCTCACATAAGGCCAGGTGTCCTGCATGTTGCCTGTTTGTGGAGGGAAGGGGAGAATGAGGCACCCTGAACACCCCTCAGATTTATTTCTGGTGCTTCCGACAAGACGATTCATAGGGGCTCTGCCATTTCTGACTATGAAGAAACAGGCGACCCAGCTTGCTTTTCATTCCTCCGAGGCAGCAAGAGCATCCAAGAGAAAGGCAACATATAGAACAGATGTGAAAATGCAAAGACTTTCCCCGGCTTGGCTCTGGGTGAAGGCAGACACGAACATGAGGTCAGTTGGTCATCCTCAGTGTAGGCTTTCCCCTGCACGTCTACCCAGGCCTGTCAAGGGGTTGATGCAATGCCACAATAATGAACCATCTGCTTCGAGACTTTGTATCTAGTAGCACATTAACAAACCACCTAGTCATCCCTTCCGCAACAAAGCATTTTACCACAACCATGTCCAAAGTGGCCCTCTTGCTACCTTGTAGCTACCATGATGATTTGTATCCTGTGGGCCAGGGACTGAGCTATCCATAGTTGGAATGCACGAAACACAAAGAGCCTGCTCATTGTACTCAGAATATGTTAAAATTGCCTACAGATGTGTAGAATCTAAAACTTTAAGTAAAGACAGGAACACCAAGTCTTGATACAGTTACTGTTTCTGATACACGGAGAAGAGCACAAACTGCATTGTTCCTTAGAGCAATGTAAATCATGGGTCATTAAGACACACACGCAATTAGGAGGCACACGCTTAATCGCAACTCATGGCAATGAAGGGAGAGATCATGAATCAGGAAAGTCAACTGCAGAAAATAAGAGGTGGTGGTGAGAAGGAACCTAAGGACTCAGAAGGCTCAGAGTCAGGCACCTAATACCATCTTTGTGTTGGCCATCACAAGGAGCCCCAAGTAACATAACCACTTTGCTGGCAAACTGCATTAATACAGACTCACGAATTCTAACTAATAAACTATAGACCCACTCTGTCCCAACCGTCACTTCGTGTGCATGAATTACCCCATATCCTATTTATACACAAACAGTGCTTTGATTTAGTTTATGAATCTACTCTGGTAGAGACTGCCTCCCCCTGACCCCTACTTCGCCACCATTAGGCCTGACCAAGGACAGAGGCGACCACAATTACCTATGTGGATATGAATTGTTCAACAAAAAGATTCATGTCCTGAAGGCATGCACCAGCAATTTAGGCACAGCAACAGGCAATGCCTATAAGCCAGGCTGATGACATGCACCCTCAGAACTCCTGTTAGAAGTCTGAAGAAGATGGCCTCATGTCAGGGGGTGTCTTGGTTAGGATTCTATTGCTGTGAAGAGACAACACAACTATAACAACTCTCATAAAGGAAAACATTTCATTGGGGCTGGCTCATAGTTCAGAGATTTAGTCCATCATTATCATGCTGGGAAACATGGTGGCATGCAGGCCAACATGGTGCTGGAGAGGCAGCTGAGAGTCTGTGACACACTTCCTCCAACAAGGCCACATCTACTTCAACAAGGGCATGACTCCTAACAGTGCCACTCCCTATGGGCCTATGGGGGCCATTTTTTTACTGAACCCCACCCCCAAGCCCCACTAGGAAGGGCAGGGCATGAGGCTGGAGTTGTAGTCTTTTCAGCATTTGGGAAGAAGTTGGCTTTGATTCATACCAGGACAGAGGCAACCACAGTTACCCTATGAATATGAATTGTTCCACAAAAGGATGCATGTACTGAAGACATGGTACCCAGCTGGCATTGCTGCTGAGGGGTGATCTAATAATGAAGGTCCTGAACACTCAATGGACAGATTGATCTGTTGACATCATACTTACATTGCATAACTGGGAGATGGTAGACACTTGGAAGTAGAACCTTGTGGAAGAAGTAGATCTAAGAGAGTGTTCTTGAAGGGTAAACCTTCTCCCCCCTCCTTGCTTGCTAGCCTCTCCTTGCTATAGTGAGTATCAGAGCTCACCTATACTCTCCAGTGAGCCCTGTATTTCATGATACTCTGCATAATCACAGGCCAGGAAAGTGTAATTGCTGAAAGTGTAATACAAAATAAATCTTTACTCCCTTATGGTGTTGCTGGCTTTTTTCATAGCAATGTACCACTGACTAACACAATATTGTGTTAGTATGTACATGTGTATTCATAGGTGTGTTAAAAGGCTTCAGAGATAGTTGTATAAGATGCAGAGAATCACAACCAAGGAAAGGGAGAATCTTACTCCTGTGCCTCTTTCAGAAGAAAGCTATACTTGGTCAAGTTGCAAAGGATTCTATGAGCCATTGTGTTTCTGAATTCATTATCACAACTTGAAGGTCACCTCTCCATCACTTAAAGCAGTGGTGCCCACATATTTCACCTTTATTTCCATAAAGATAACATGAACTGCCCCTTGGAGATGTTCTGCAAACACTCTCATCACTGATCACTGCCCAAGGAAACAAAAAGAAGATGGATTTCAACCCTCTAATAATGCCTAAAGGGGAAAACCTGAGAGGTTCATAAAAACAGAAAAGTTGAAGAATCGAGGGAAAGAGACAACCAGTTAAATGAGAGAAACATTTGAAATGGAGGTTTCCCCTGTCTTCCGGCATCCCAGTAAGTAATTGTGTGAGCCACCTCAAGGCAGCAAGCCCAGGGCTATCTTGTGTACTGGGTGCTTATTGGAGTGGGCAGTCACTGGAGGGCAACTGAGCCTTGGAAGGAGTCCAGGACATAGGTCCCCTGGATGAGATCTCACCTGATGGCCAAAGGCTGCCAGACTCCTAGAGATGGTCTAAGCTACATTCTCATCCAAAAGTAGGGAGGACTAACCTGCAGGAGCCCCCCTCCAAGTGCTTCTATAGTTAGGACAGAGCCTTTGTCAATAGCAACACAAGAGTTCTACAGAGAATCTCAGTGGTAGGAATAGAGGCAGGTCATAGCCAAGTTCCATAGGTGAAAGAGGAAGGGAGGAGGGGCCAAAGTTGATGGTGGTGGTGATGATGATGAAGACAATAATAATAATAATAATAGTAATAATAATAATAATAGTAATAAAGCTAGTGAGATGGGGGAACTTTGAATTCTGAATGTTACTCTGTATGTCAATGCCAACACTGTAACTATCACCGACACGGCTTGCCCTCATGTTGCAGATCTTGAGTGCTAAGCAAGGGCTAAAGCACAGTTTCTCATTGAATTCTCACTAGCTTCCTGCCAAAGGCCCTAGGTTTAGTAAGATAAAACTGCTAGCCAAAATAAATGTATGTGTTCAAAGTGAGCAGCTCGAAGAATCGACTCACATGTGTGTTGTGAAGTGATTAGCAGGATGGATTGACACACCCTCTGCTGTTCCTGGTTACCTTATATGCTGATGACATTTAAGATGCCCCCTCTGCACAGTACAGTATCTGCGGTCACCACTAGGTCATCATCAGATAGTACAAATGTCTGGAGCTTGGTCCTCTTAGGTTTCTGCCCTCTACCCAACATTCCCTTTATCTTCCAGACTCAGAGACCCACTGGAGTCCTTCCTGCTGCTATGAGTTTGATTTTGTTGTTGTTGTTGTTAAACGCCACAGATGCATAGCAGGGTCATCAAGTATTTGTCTTTTTAAATCTGCCTGTTTTACTTCCTGTAAAAGTTTGAACACTGGGTGTATCATAAAGACCCAAGTGTCAAAGATCTGGTCCCAAGATTGCAATATCAAAAGTGTGGGGACTTCTATGAGGTAGGGCTTTGTAGGAGACTCTCAGCTTACTGGGTGTATGCTCTCCAATGCAGTTGGACGACCGCAGTCTATTCGTCTCTCTGTTCCATGACTCATAACTGGTGTGTTTCTGCTCTATCACACACCCATGACTTCCTCCCCCCCCCATATTTTTATTTACTTATTTGGATTATCAGAGATCAGACCTAGGGTCATTTAGATGGCATTCAAGTGCTCTACCACTGTGCTCTACAACCTGATGCCAGTCTCAGAACAATGAGGGCAAATGATCATGTGCAAGAATATTCAAAGCTACTGAAGGAAACGTTTTCTTGTTATAAATCGATGATTATGTCAGCTAAATCATTATAGTCACAGAGAACTTGGCATAATGTCCTTCAGAGTCATCCATGCTGTAGTAAGTACCAGGGCTCTCTCTTCTTTGACGCTATTATTCCTGGTATACAGTGCATCTTCCTCATCAGATCACCCATTGATGAACACGTAGGCTGATACCATTCCCTGCCTCTGGTCAATAATGCTGCAATGGACCTGCCAATGAGAAGTCTATCCCACTGATTTCCTTTGTCCATGTGGTGTAGATAGGGGATTACTAGACTGCATGGTAATTTGAGACCTCCTACACTATGTTGAATAATGATATCATTTCCCATTCCTACCTACAGTGTCAAGGTTTCTCTTTTTCTCCACATTCCTTTCTTTCTCTGAACTAGGTTTTTGAGGGATATTCAGGAGCTTGCTTGATCCAAAGGGAATCCCAGAAGGATGAGACATTGTGCCCAAGCATAGGCTAATGAAAACCACCAGCCTTACATCTACTGCTTACAGGAAGAAACACAAAATTGGTGAGCTGTGAACAGAGTTGCAAACTAATGGCTCAAGTTACCTCTGAAATATAATAAAATGCCTTTTGAGTAGGAAATTAGAGAGTTTCTTGGCACAGTCCACAGCACAGGACAGCTCTGGGGTAAATTTACACCCTGTCCTTCCCACTCCCCTCGCCCCTTTGGTGTTCCATTATCAATCTCTCAGCAGGGCTGGGATTTCAGCATCAGTGCTCACAGACAGAACTGGAAATAACAGCATTCTGCAAATCCCTACCGTCACCCCCTTCTCCCCCATCACATTCGGATTCCTTGGTGCTGCTGCAGATTAAAGGTAATTCTAGGTCATTACTGGTGTCATTCATCACCTTCCCTGTGTACTTCTTTTGTGCAAACCTTTAGGAAGCCTCGCTCATTTGAGGAAGTTCAGACTCTGAGTGGAGAACGAAGCTGTGGGTTTTTTTTTTTTCTTTTTCTTTTTCCTAGGCAGTACTTCTAGGTGTTTCTTAGGATACAGCTCCTTGGACTGCTGCGATTATGACAGCCAGGGCCAAGCTTGTCAGGAGACAAAAGACAAGGCCATCTATCACCATTATTTGGAAATCTCATCTAGCAAAGGATTTATGATCTGCTGAGGTTCAGAGGAGATTAAAAGAAAACAAAACAGAGGTTGAATAAAGCATGTCTGCTGGTGCATGAAGACGAGAGGGATTTCAGAGGAGACCCGAGGTGATTGGCATGCAGTCAGACATGCCACGTGACACAGGACGCTGTGCCACAGTGGTGTGGACAGGGAGAGTTGGAGACTGCTAAGTGGCATGGTTGCATCATTTGAAGAGCAGTCTACCTCTTGAGCATCTGTTGTGGACAGGAGAGAGGGGCATGCATACAGAGCTGTGGATCCAGACTCATACAGTCAACAAACTAGCCTATAAGCCAGAAACAGTGACAGCCTCAGTTTCTCTAGTTTTTCCTGAAGAGGTTAAGATCTTAAGTCAAGTTGTAAATGCAGAAGCCCCTCCCCATAAGAAAGTAATCAGCATTCAGTAAATGCTAGGCTAGCTCCCCGGAAAATGCCACCAGTGACTTACCCTCACTGAATTGGCAAGAAGGGTAGAGAACTTACGAAGAATATTTACAGTGCCTCAATGGAGAGATGGTACAGGAGTGTGACTCATCACCACACACGTTTCCATGCCAACAACATCTCTCTAGTTATCATAGCTGTTAGAGAGAGCCAGGTCTTGAACTTGACAGGCAAAGCCTCTGTCTTAACTGGCTATCAGACTGTTGGCTTAAGGGACACTTGTAACCTATCAATGCACTGGTTTCGCTTGAGTGGAATTTAGAAATGATTTAGTTGCATAGTTCACAACAACTTGCACTTCTTTTAAATGACACACACATGGCCTGCCTTAGAGAATTACAAGCTCAACTTACCTAGTGCCTACAGTTTTGTACAGTGACTCTCAGGGGGACTGAACAGAACCTACCTCTTCCAAATGTGGGCCAAATATGTCTGAGATTTCCCCAGTGACTTAGCAGGCTTCTAACAGTCCCTGTAACTTCTCTGGATCTTAAAGGGACTTACGATTCTTGTCTCTTTTCTACAAATCTCTTATAGGCTTCCTCTGTGGGTGATGCACCTCACAGATACAGTTTCTTCCTCTTGTGATGTAACTTGATGATATACACCCTTCCCTAGCTCCTTCTGAGACCCGCCCCCAAGCTACCCAGTGGAGTGCTTTTTAAAAGCCCATCAAGTCCAGTTTTTGCTGCACACATACTCTTGGCTATGTGGCCTTCACTAGAGGGTAGTTCACCCACCTGGGGCTGCACCCTTGAAGAAAATTCATTTGCCCCCTTCAGTAGTTATTACTTCCCAATAGCTCCTGATACGGGG
>JADRCD010205771.1:14599-40927 GCA_019843815.1 Montemys delectorum | reverse complement strand
CATCTCAATGATCACTTACAAATGCACTGTGGCAGTAAGCCATATATATGTATACAGATGAAATGTAAGGCTGGTTTTAATAGCTATGCAGAGCTGTTAGCCCACCGAAAGGAGCATCAAGTCTTTAGAGCAAAGTGCTTATTTCCAAAATGTGGCAGAATTTTTTCACAAGCGTATTTACTGTATGATCATGAAGCACAGCATTATAATACCTATACTTGTAAGTTCACAGGTTGTGGTAAAGTGTATCGTTCCCAGAGTGAGATGGAAAAGCATCTGGATGACCACAGTACACCTGAAAAAGTGCTGCCCCCTGAAGACCAGCTTAATCCATCGGGAAGTGAGCTGAATCAGAACTCAGAAGGGACGACTGGGGAAGGAAGGTTAGGGAAGAGCACTGAAAAGAGTCTAGGGTCAGACAGCAGAAGTGGAGATGGGGAGAAAAGCAAAGCAGAGTTAACTGTGACTAAACCAGGCCAGATCTTGGCCTCTGACCTCAGACAAGTTAACATACCATTGTCAAATGGTTTGGAAAACCCTAGTAATACTACTGTTCTTCGGACCAATGAAGTAGCTGTGTCCATCAAGGTATCTGTCAACCATGGGATTGAGGATGACTTTGGAAAGCAAGAAAACCTAACCGTGGAAGGCACTGGTGAGCCGCTGATCACAGGTGTGCATAAACCAGGTGTAGGTGCTGGTGTCCACTTATGTCATCCTGGTTTCCAAGAGAAGAAAGATCTTGAGTGCCTGAACGAAGCCCAGATTGCTCAGAATTCTTTAGCAAACTCAGAATCACTGAAGATGGGTGACCTTAACCCACAAAGCTTAGAAAGACAGGTGAACACCCTGATGACCTTTGCTGTACAAAATGAGGCAGGACTTGAAGACAATTCACAAATTTGCAAGTTTGAATGTGGAGGTGATGTTAAAACCTCTTCCAGCCTTTATGATTTACCTCTTAAGACACTAGAAAGTATCACATTTGTTCCATCACAGCCCGTCCTGAGCAGTCCGTTGGGATCTCCATCCGTACCTCCAAAAGCTCCAGGTCAGAAGTTCAGCTGCCAGGTTGAGGGATGCACTCGAACATATAACTCTTCACAGAGTATTGGAAAACACATGAAGACAGCACACCCTGACCAATATGCTGCTTTTAAACTGCAGCGCAAAACTAAAAAAGGTCAGAAATCTAACAACTTAAATACACCAAATCATGGAAAGTGTGTTTATTTTTTGCCGTCACAAGTGAGCAGCTCTAATCATGCTTTTTTTACACCACAGACCAAAGCCAATGGGAACCCTGCCTGTTCAACCCAGTTGCAGCATGTCTCGCCTTCCATTTTTCCAGCTCATTTAGCAAGTGTATCAACTCCATTGTTACCCTCAGTAGAAAGTGTCCTAAGTCCAAACATACCTTCTCAGGATAAACATGTACAAGATGGTCTGTTATGTTCACAAATGGAAAATTTGTCTCATACTACCTTACCAGCACAGATGGAAGACCTAACCAAAACAGTTTTGCCTTTGAATATTGACAGCGGCTCAGATCCTTTTCTTCCTCTACCCACAGAAAATAGCTCTCTCTTCTCTTCACCAGCAGACAGTGAGAATAACTCTGTTTTTTCCCAACTGGAAAGTAGTACAAATCATTATCCCTCCCAGACGGAAGGAAACATAAATTCCTCTTTTCTGAAAGGAGGTAGCAGTGAAAATGGAGTTTTCCCTTCCCAAGTAAGCCCTGCAGATGACTTCAGTAGCCCCAGTGCCCAACAGTCTGCACCTAAGAAAGTGAGGAAAGACCGAGCTCGAGGCCCACATGGAAAGGAAAGGAAACCCAAGCACAACAAAAGGGCTAAATGGCCTGCGATCATCAGAGATGGGAAATTCATCTGTAGCAGGTGTTACAGGGCTTTCACCAACCCCAGGTCCCTGGGTGGACATCTGTCTAAAAGGTCTTACTGCAAACCACTGGATGGAGCAGAGATTGCCCAGGAACTTCTACAGACCAACAGACAGCCTTCCCTTCTGGCCAGCATGATTCTCTCCACAAGTGGAGTAAATATGCAACAGCCACAACAGTCTAACTTTAATCCAGAAACATGCTTTAAAGATCCATCATTTCTGCAACTTCTTTCTATGGAAAATCGTCCCAACTTTTTACCAAGTACATTTCCTAGATGCGATGTGAGTAACTTTAACGCCAGTGTTAGTCAGGAAGGCAGTGAAATTATTAAGCAGGCTTTAGAAACGGCTGGCATTCCCAGCACATTGGAGAGTGCCGGAATGCTTTCTCAGGTTGTTCCAGTAGGCAGTGTCTCCGACGCAGCACAAGGACATGCAGCAGGGATGCCAGGTCCAACTGTGACACCCTTGGCACAGACTGTTTGCCACCCAGACACCTCACCATCAAACCAGAATCAAACACCAAATTCCAAAACTCCCACCCTCAAAGAATGTAACAGTTTGCCTATCTTTACAACAAACGATTTACTGCTAAAGACTATTGAAAATGGCTTGTGCTCCAGTTCGTTCAGTAGTTCTACTGAGCCACCACAAAATTTTACCAATAATAGTGCACATGTTTCTGTTATAAGTGGGCCTCAAAATACAAGATCCAGTCATTTGAATAAAAAAGGAAATAGTGCATCTAAAAAGAGAAAAAAGGTTGCTCCTGCAGTAATTGTATCTAATGCTTCCCAAAATGCGGTACCAACTGACTTAACAATGGGGCATACAGCAAAGAATCTTGCAGTCCCTGATACCAGCACACGGTCAGACATGATTCCAGATTGTGAACCTCGGGCTTTGGTGGAAAATCTCACACAGAAATTAAATAACATTGACAATCATTTGTTTTTAACCAATGTAAAAGAGAACTGTAAAGCCAGTCTTGAGCCCCATACAATGTTAACGCCTTTAACATTAAAAACTGAAAATGGTGATTCCCTAATGATGCCTTTGAATTCATGCACACCAGTGAATTCTGATTTGCAGATTTCTGAAGATAATGTTATTCAGAACTTTGAGAAGACTCTTGAAATTATTAAAACTGCTATGAATTCTCAAATACTTGAGGTAAAAAGTGGATCTCAGGGTACTGGTGAGACAACACAGAGTGCTCAGACAAATTACAGCGCGCAGCTTCCTTCAGTAAACTCTATCCCAGATAACACGTTGCCTGATTCTTCTCAGTGTTCCTCTTTCCTAACTGTAATGCCAACAAAAGGCAACACTCCTCCGTCTGAAGCATTACATAAGGAGGATCAAATACAGGACATTTTAGAGGGCTTGCAAAACTTAAAACTGGACACTGACACCTCCGCCCCAGCTTCGCAGGGTACGCTAACGAACAAATCAGTAGCATTGTCCCCTACTCCTACTAAATCAACTCCAAATATTGTAGTCCAGCCAGTATCCGAAGTGATACATGTTCAGCTTAATGACAGAGTTAATAAGCCCTTTGTGTGTCAAAACCAAGGCTGTAACTACAGTGCTATGACAAAGGATGCCCTGTTTAAACACTATGGTAAAATTCATCAGTATACTCCAGAGATGATTCTTGAAATTAAGAAGAATCAGTTAAAATTTGCTCCATTTAAATGTGTAGTACCTACATGTACCAAAACATTTACAAGAAACTCTAACCTTCGAGCACACTGTCAGTTGGTGCATCATTTTACAATAGAAGAAATGGTAAAGCTCAAAATAAAAAGGCCCTATGGAAGAAAATCTCAGAGTGAAAATTTGTCATCTCCACAGACTAATCAAGTGAAGAAGCAGCCACCCATGGCAGAGGAAACAAAAACTGAGTCACAGCCAGCCTTGAAGGTACCAGCAGCGACAGGTGACGATGCACTTGATAATGTAGTAGTAATCCCAGAAAAACAACCTGCAGAAAAAAAAAGTCCTGAGAGACCAGAGAGCTCCTCACAGCCTGTCACATCTTCTGCTGAACAATATAGTGCAGATCTTGCAAACCTAAAAACCAAAGGAAGGAAAAATAAGAGGCATAGAAAAGAAAAGGAAGAAAAAAGAGACAAGAATACAGTTTCCCAGTCCTTTGAGTTTCCAACAAAATACAGTTCGTACAGACCTTACTGTTGTGTTCACCAGGGATGCTTTGCTGCATTTACAATACAGCAAAACTTGATTCTTCATTACCAGGCTGTACATAAATCAAATCTTCCTACATTTTCTGCAGAGGTTGAAGAGGAAAGTGAAGCTGTTAAAGAAAGTGAAGAAACTGAACCTAAACAATCAATGAAAGAATTTAGGTGTCAGGTGAGTGACTGTTCTAGGATTTTCCAAGCAATTACTGGCCTAATACAGCACTACATGAAACTTCATGAGATGACCCCTGAGGAAATTGAAAGCATGGCTGCTGCAGTGGATGTTGGCAAATTTCCATGTGATCAGTTGGAGTGTAAGTCTTCTTTTACAACATACCTGAGCTATGTTGTTCATCTTGAGGTAGACCATGGAATTGGAACAAGGACAAGTAAGACAGAAGAAGATGGCATATACAAGTGTGACTGTGAAGGCTGTGACAGGATATATGCCACTCGGTCTAATCTTCTCCGACACATCTTTAATAAACATAATGACAAGCATAAAGACCATCTGATTCGGCCAAGAAAATTAACAGGCCAGGAAAATATATCAAGTAAGGCAAACCAAGAAAAATCAAAGTCTAAACATCGAGCAACAAAACACAACAGATCCGGGAAAGATGGAATGAGAATGCCAAAGACAAAGCGAAAGAAAAAAAGTAATTTAGAAAGCAAGAGCGCAAAAATTGTGCAGGTTGAGGAAAATAAGCCTTACTCTCTAAAACGTGGGAAGCACGTATATTCCATAAAGGCTAGGAATGATGCCTTGGCAGAGTGTACAAGCAAATTTGTGACACAGTATCCATGTATGATAAAAGGGTGTACTTCAGTTGTTACAAGTGAAAGCAATATAATTAGACATTATAAGTGTCATAAATTGTCCAAGGCATTTACATCACAGCACCGCAATATTCTTATTGTCTTTAAGCGATATGCCAACCCACAAGGAAAGGAAATCTCTGAGCAAGAAGATGAAAAGAATGATAAAAAAGATCCTGATTCATTTGTGTTAGAGAAAAATGATAACTCAAAACCAGCTGCTGTTCCACAGGAAGAAGGAATAAAAGGTGAAAAAGATGAAATGGACGAGTTAACAGAATTGTTTATTACAAAGTTAATAAATGAAGACAGCACAAATGCAGAAACTCAAGTCAATACTACTTTAAAGGCAAATAATGAATTTCAGGAACATGATTCCTGCATATCAGAAAGACAAAAGACTGGTAATTTGAAGAGAGTTTATAAAGAAAAACCCGTGCAGAATAAGAAACGGAAGATTGATAAAACTGAGCCAGAAGTATCATTGGTGGTAAATAATACACAGAAAGAGGAAGAGACTGCTGTAGCAGTTCAAACCACTGAGGAGCATCCTGCATCCTTTGACTGGAGCTCCTTTAAACCTATGGGATTTGAAGCATCCTTTCTGAAGTTTCTTGAAGAGTCTGCAGTGAAGCAGAAGAAGAATACTGATAGAGACCATTCAAACAGTGGAAGTAAAAGAGGATCCCATTCAAACTCCAGAAGACATGTTGATAAGACTGCTGGGACTGGTGGAAATCATGTGTGCTCTTGTAAAGACAGTGAACTCTTTGTACAGTTTGCCAATCCCTCAAAGCTTCAGTGCAGTGAGAATGTAAAAATTGTTTTAGACAAGACTCTTAAAGATCGCTCTGAGCTTGTCTTAAAACAGCTTCAGGAAATGAAACCTACTGTCAGTCTAAAAAAACTTGAAGTACTATCAAATAATCCAGATAGGACTGTTTTAAAAGGAGTCAGTGTAGGTAAAGCCGCAGGCAGAGGGCAGTACTGACAGCCCATGCACTGTAAATACATAGCCTTTGTAGTTTTATTTTAAATAGAAAGCCATCGAGCATGCTGGTGTGAGCTTTTTAATTTGTTGACGTGGATTAACCTAGCTTTAAAAAAAAATGAGAAAAAAAAGCCATGACATTTGTCATGTAGAACTTTATTTTATCCCTATGGGACTTGAACAGAATCAATACTTCAGTTATTGTAAATAATTGAGTTAAGCCTCAAATTTCTGTCACCCAGTTGTCCTTTCCATGAACGATACTGAATTATCAGTGTGACTGGTATCTTTTCAGCAGACCACCATTCATGGATAGCAGTACTCTTTATTTGTAGATATTTTTGTATATATTTATTATTGTATATCATTTGCTGCCACCAGCAGTGTGTAAGTCTAAATGAGTAAACGATACATTTATATTTGCAATTTTAATTTTAATGAAGTGATCAAGTTTTTAAACTTTTATTGTTTTAAATTAAGAACTTTTTGAACTAAAACTAGAACTGCCATAGTTAATTTTTTTTTTTAACATAAAACATTTACATGATGATAGCAAGGTGTTTCGCACGGTAGGCACATTACAGCCCTCTGCTTTGTGAATTTGCCATCCTCCACTCTTGGATGGTGTTCATGTGAAATTAGAGCAGATCCCTTCATTTCATTCATAAAGCTACAGGGTTTTTTTTTTTTTTCCTTCTTTTTCCATTGCTTCTGATCAGATATAGTTACTTTGAGTCCCTGAAATGTAATGGAAATGTGAATAAAGACTTGACTACATTGAAGATTTTAAACATTGGTATTTTAAGATATCCTTTGTCAATGTGATAGAAACTAGTAGTGGCAAAGTGTAAATATTCCAGGTGGTGGTTTGTGAAGTAGCCCAGTATTGCCTTAAATAAAATCACATTTCAGTTCTTCTTTTGTATGTGATCTTATAAGATTTTTTTCCCTCCCATTTTCTGAGATTTATGGATGGTGTATAGCTTTAAACTGTATAAACTTTTGTGGAAAGAATTTTTTTAGACATTTTTATAAATTTTAAAATTGGTATCATCCAAGTGAGCCCATCTTGTGTTTATAAAATGCAAGAATCCTTAACATTTATAGTTACATAGATGAAACACTTTCTATAAGGAAGTATCATGTTTTGATTTACTATTTATAGGCATTAGGCTGTGCAGATTCGTCTGTCTTCACATTATCTAATGATACGGTTTTCATTAGGTTAGTCTTCAGAACAGTATTAGTCATGATTGATTCTTTGATCATTCAGTAACTAGTTCTTCTAGCTTAGCTTTATTCACCCATCTGTGCTGGGAGGAGGAAGTTCTTTCTGGAGCACTGACAGCCCTCATGGAAAGAAAGCACAGCTGAAGTCAGGACTGGAAATGAGGCAGCCTTTGGATAGCTACTCTCTTGCTTGCCAGAAATAGCATTGTTTCTTTGTTTTGGGGCTGCTTGTTTGTTTTTCTTTTTGTTCCTTTGTTTGTTTTCCGATATGTTATAAAGCATTTATGTTCACAGTGCTGCCCTGTCCTGAGGTGGTGTGATCACATGGATGTGTTTCCCGTGTTCTGCGTCTTGACTTGCAGAGAATGAGTTACTTAACTGAAGTCGCTGGTACTCTGAATAAATAAGCATGGTGAAAGAATGAACTTAATTTCTTTTGGAAACTTTAAAGTTTAATTATTAAAGTAATACAGTTTTATTTGGGGGGCCTAATGGGTTGTGTTGAGTAGTTGGTTTCACTTTAAGGTTTCCTTTCAGTATGCATAATACTTGGCATATTAAAATCCTTGGTAAGCCCACTGTTATTTATTAATGTTAAAATAAAGGTGGTTTTCATGGTTGATTTATATTTTTTTAAAAACTGAATAATGTTTTATTCATGGGACATTTTCATACAATTTTCTTAGACGCTCCTAACCCTTAAATATGGGTGTTTAGCAGTAGTGCCTGATAGAATACCATAGCAAAGAGGTTTGTTGCCAGTCATTTAAGTTAGCCACTGTAAAGTGAAAATGCCAATGCAAAACCAGGCATTGTGGTCCACACTGGATTCTAGTACTCAGGATTGCCTCAAAACCCAAGCCAGCCTCTGCTACATGTGAGATCCTGTCTGCAGAAACAAGGACAGAAAATACGGAAGAGAAACAATACACTGTGCGACTTCTTTCCTCATTAGAAAATGAACCAGTGCACTTTTCTTTACTATATTTTCCAAGAGAGGATTGCCAACATTGAGTGGCATTTATTGTATGTACTTTATGGGTAGTGAATGTTAAGACAGGAATGAAAACATTTTTAGGGTGCAACTGATGAAATTATGTAATAAGACAAAAATGAAGTACAGGATAGCATGCTAGTAAGCTGATATGGAGCGGAATGCCTTGGTACTAAATAACAATGAAAACATACTGTTTCAAATATAGTTTTTCTCAATCTGTTCTTAAAATATCCTCTTTCTCCAACCTAAATTTGTCCAGGTGTCATCATTAGAAGTGGGGTTTTTCCCTCTGTTTAAATCTCAAGGATTTTAATATTACAGGTCAGAGTCTCATTCAGAGTAAAGCATTGCCCTAAGTTAAGCATTGCAGTTCTGGGACGTTTTCAGCAGGGTTAAAATTAGTTACATTTTAGAAAGCTAGACAGATAAATTTTTTTAATGAAAGAGAAGGTGTCCATTGAGTGCATCAAGGTGAACAACTAATGAAGTGCTCGTTTTGGACACTTGGCACTGTTTAGTGAATAGATTGGGGAAAGTAGGGATTTACCCAGAAGACATGTTCCTAGTTTAGAAAGGTTGATGTAAGCAGAGTAAATAGAACTTGGGAGAGAAACTAGTGTTTATGAAAGATACTAGTGCAAGCCTTCTTTGTGGTCACGGATAGCGAGTTACGATCAGTGATTTCCTGTGCCTCCCTGAAAAGGAGAGAGTGCATTAGCATGCTAGATATTTTAAAGTCTTGGAGAAAACTGTACTGGTTAATGGGAATCTTTTAGGCTTAGAAGGTCATGAAAACGTTAAGAGTGTGTCCCGCTGTATTGAAGTCCGAAGGGCTGCAGACCTGTCTTCGCTCTGTTGGCAGAGAGCTAGCTCATTTACAGGCATGAGACCCTGACCTCCATCTGTAGTGTTACCTAAAAGGGGGGGAGGGGTCCTTTCTCAGAGTTGATCAGGTGTGCAGTATTTCAACTATATACAGATGGCGATCATTCTGATGGGCCTATCATTCCATTGTATTGATCCTTATTGGCTGTTAATGGCTTGAATATCATCTTGTATTCAGTAATACTGAGTATTGGTTTGTGTATTTTTACCACACTCCAGTCCTCCTGCCAAAGCCCCTGCCAAATTTAAGACGTTCCACGCCTGCTGCTCATTCACTTAACCCCCTTCTTTCTCTTTCAGTTCTAAGTTTACGTCCCCTTAAGAAAGAAGGTTGCTTCAAAGTCAGAGACTGAGAACTTTCCCATCATGTTTTACTGGGTTCTTTTTAGTGAAAATTATAAGTGTATCCTCTATTCATGCAAGTAATACCTAATGATAGCTCATTTGGTTCCACAGTCCATTTCCTCACTTAGTATTTACTATACATTATGTTTACTCCACCTAGAATCTCGCACCCCCCGTGGGTGTGGGTGTGTGGGTGTGTGGGTGTGGTGTGTCCGTTCTAAGGAGTTATGTATTACCAGTGTACTTAAAGGAACATCACCATTCCAGTTCTATATACACCCTGACCATTTATCACCTCAGCTTTGATCTATTCTCCTGAAAAGCAAAAGCATTTATACGTCCTACATAGAAGAAATCTTTCTACTTCTCTTCATGTAATGACCCCCAACCAATCTTTTTTTGGATGGTTTTCTTGAATGTCTCCATTACCACCACTAAGTGGCATGTTCAGGCAATATCACCTTCAACTTCACAGTGTCTTTTGGAATGTTTGGGGTTCTGCCTATATACTTGTAAGCCCATCTTGTTAGTCTCCTTTGCTTATTGTATAGTGGTTATATTAGTTTCAGTTTAAATCAACAAACCAGCAAGCTCTTCACATCTCAAGGCCTTAGTCTTAACTGTTTCTTTTGTCTAGAATGCTTTTTACTGTGCTACAACTTTCTCATCAAATGCAGCTTTTTGGCCCCATAATTGTTTATTGTAAAACACTTGGGTTTCCTTCATGACCTTTTGAGTTACTGCTTTTTTCCCCTCTTTATTGAGATCAGAGTTGAAGTATAGAGTAATATTTTCAAAGGAATGATGCTGGTTATTGAGAAAAAAAGATAAAAGGAAATGGTGCTTCTTAGGTCAGAAAAATCAAAGCTAATTCTAGGCCAAAAGAAGAGTATGCCTTTTTATGAAGGGTCTGATAGGCGTGGCTTTTAAGAAAGTGATAGAAAGCTGGTAAAGAAGGTGTCAACAGGGAAGGTAAGCAGGGCTACATCACCTTAGTGTCTTAGACCCACCTGTGTTGGACTTTATAGTAACCAAAGACTTGACATTTGGGGTTGAAACAGAAATGTGATCTTTGCGCTTGTAACTGTTCAGTAAGGAAAAAAATCGAGTGGATAATTTAAGTCGTAGTTGAATGATTGTCTTAGTCATTCTGGAGAGAGAATACTGATGAAATAGAACAGTAGTAAAAGTCTGGGAGAAAAAATAGATAGGATTGATTAATCTAGAATATTCTGTGCCATTTGGTTATGGATTATGGGAAGGGAAGATAAAGGCATAAAACAGGGTTTGTTTCCATTCAAACCGGTGTAGGTAGGCCTGAAGCAAGCATTTATTGTAAGTGGATGGATGTAAAAGGGAGTATATAGAAAAATATTTGTAGTTTGGTGTAGGGGAACTCCAATGTTTAAAAGAAGAAATTATAATTATTTCCTTCTAGTAGAAGCCTGATGGAATTGCTAACTGGAGGCTCTCATGTTTGAAAGTAATGCACTAAAAGAGTCCATGATGAATTTGATAGAAGGTTAAAATGAGAAATAGTATATATTCAATTGTAAGATTTTTGGCTTTGGTAATTTATTTTAATTACAGTGTTATTCGGCAAATTACAAGAGTAAGGTTAGAAGGATCAGTGTTGAATTTGAGGCTTCTGTAGGTTACTACAGCAAAGAAGTACAGTGTTCGTAATTGAAACAATTCTGGAGTTGAAATATTTTGAAAGGGAATATTTTGTCTTTCATCTCTTGAGTATTTAATATATTGTGTTAGAATTAAGAAGAACTACAAGTAAAAGTTTGGGCATTTGCCATTTTTAACATAGGGTGGAGATTTGAAAATTATCTCCATGTAGGAAATTAAGGATGGCCAAGCAGCCAGGCCTGAGGAATATCAATACTTGGTGGGCATAAGAAAGTAAACCAGCCAAGTCTTGGAAGGGAAGAGACAAAATCCAGAAAGATCATAGCGAGGTGTTTGGCCATGCCAAATGTCTTTGGGAGATCAGTAAGAGTCCTAATATTGCTAGTCATTTTAATGTAGAGAACTTTATGGGTTCTTTTCCTAGTTATGCATAGTGAAAAATCGCTTGCTTGCTAAAGAGGTAAAAATTGGAGTAATAGATGGAACCTGTTCCAGGAATAAAGTTTGTAATGTTAGAATTATGATAGAGAACCCAGTTTAGACGTGTATTAAAAGTAGTGTCATTAGCCTGGCAGTGGTGGCACATGCCTTTAGTTCCACAGCTAGGGAGCTAGAGACAGGCCTGGTTCCTATGA
Source organism: Montemys delectorum (assembly GCA_019843815.1). Taxonomy (NCBI): domain Eukaryota; kingdom Metazoa; phylum Chordata; class Mammalia; order Rodentia; family Muridae; genus Montemys; species Montemys delectorum. The sequence goes on along the minus strand of JADRCD010205771.1, from coordinate 29,275 downwards.
AGTAAAAAAAAAAAAAACAGTGAAACACTGTCTCAAAATACAAGAAAAGAAAAATAGTAATGTTAAGCTCCTTTTTGGAATGAAAGGAAACAAATTCTCAGTAAGAGAAAGTGAAAATCAGAAATAAAATATTGATATGATAAATGGAACATACACAACACAAATCAAATGATATTTTCAACTTCTCATGTAGAAGGCAGCCCATGTAGCATGTTTGATCATGTGGTAGTTCTAGTGGCAGTCATTGGTTGCATAGTCCTAGTGATGATGCAGCAATGAATAAATATAGGTAGCATTGTCACAAAGCCAGGGAATGGAAGCAAATGACCTAGGGGTCTTAGCTTGTGTTGGAGAGACGGCATAGGAACAAGGTCAGACATGAGCATGAATATGGCATTGAGTTGTAGGAGTAATACAGCTACAGTGTCTAAAAAGGGCCGTGTAGTCAAGTTTATTTGTTTTTATTAGGATGGAGATAGAAGCAGAATAAAGATTTTAAACCTTACTGGACAGGTTACATTTGCATTTTATAAGAAGATGTATGTGGGAAGATACCCTAAACTAAGAACAGTAGAAGCAATCCTTCCAGGCTATGTGGTTCATGAACAGAGCCTGGAGAGCAGCGTCTTAATACACATCTCGCCATTATTGTTCTGAGGGATCCAGATCGAATAAGTTAACATGAAGTTGCAGTGTGTAAATCTGTGAAGAAAAAAAAAATTGACTTCCACAGAAAATCCATTACAATACTCTTGAGTAAAAGGTTGTGTTTGTACCAATTGAGATTAAGTAAAATAAAAGCTTTGTAGTTGAAGTCTTCCAAGTTGAGTGTTAGAATCCAGCCGAAGTGTGTCCTCTCCTTCCCATATTGCCAGATTAGCTAATAACAGTAAATTGAAATTTTTGTTTTGGAGACAGGGTCTCATAATGTAGCCTTCTGGCTAATCTAAAACTCATAGAGATCTGCCTACCTCTGCCCCTCCCACCACTACAGCTATCCTGTAACTTTTGTCAACAGCTAGAATGCCCATTATGAACTTAGGTTTTCTTTTCTTTTCTTTTTTTTCTTTTTTCTTTTTTCTGGAGACAGCGTTTCTCTGTGTAACCCTGACTGTCCTGGAACTCACTCTGTAGACCAGGCTGGCCTCGAACTCAGAAATCCGCCTGCCTCTGCCTCCCAAGTGCTGGGATTAAAGGCATGCACCACCACTGCCCAGCTGAACTTAGGTTTTCTAATCCCCCCCTTTTTTTTAATGGTGAAAGAAAAGTGTATATTTAGAATTAGTTATCTGGTCTCAGTTTAGATGATCCCAGTCTTCCTGGCAACATCCAGGGTGTCATCATCAGGGGCCGCCTTCTCTCTGTCCAGCCTTACGGGGGATTGCCTTTGGCCACATCGATGTCATAGTGTTTCTTCACAGCCTGTTTGAGTTGGTACTTGTTGGCCTTGACATCCACAGTGAACAGCAGCATGGCATTGTCCTCTATCTTCATGGCTGACTCAGTGGTTGGGAGTTTGATGATGCGTGCTGCATGTTGAGGTTATCTCAGTTACCTCCGGATTGGACCTTCTTTTTGTGGCTGTGGGTGCCTTTCAGCGCTGCCTTCTTGGCTTCCAAGGCCTCTGCTTTAGCTTAGGCTTTGCTTTCGGTTCCATCGCCTACTACCTAATCTTACACCAACTCTAAACTCCATTTTATATTAAACTGATTGCATCATGTCTCCCCTTTCCTTCAACTTGTCCCATGTTCCTTCACCCTTCTCAACTTGATGGCCAACTTTCATGTAACAACTTACTGTTACGTCTATACATAAATGCAATCTGCTTGTGTCTAATATTCCATGTATGTATCCGATTACAAGGCTAATCACTTGGTGTTTTATATCCAATTAGGGGCCTTATCCCTGGGAAGAATTATTTCTCCCCTTGTCAGAATCCCATATTTTCCTATAGTTAAGGTAAGACCTGGTGGGATTATTCCCTTCCACTTTAGCAAGTCTATTGTGTTCTTTGTCCAGGCTTGATTAGGCAGCCATATTGTTGAGATATGAATGAAGCCTCTCATTTCGGCCCTCTGCCTCTTAAAATCTGCCTCTTCATTCATACTGTTCCCTGAGCCCTAGGTGCAGGGATTGGGTGTGGTGCATCCATTGGGGCTGGATACCCTCCAGTTGGCTGTTCTCTGCCTTGTGACCCATTGTACTTTTCTGTGGTTTCCATCTACTGCAAAGCAAAGCTTTGATGAGGGTGGCAGTTAACACTAACCTGTGAGAAAAGGATAAGTATGTAGAATGCAGTTAGGAATTATGCTGATTTCATAAAGCCGCAGTAGTGAATTCTCTACATCCACCATCTGACCAGCCCCAGGCAGTTGGCTAGGTTTCCAGTACAGGCATACTTTCTGGCCAAGTGAGTCTTACATCCAATTAGATGGCTGTTGAGTGTGGCCATTGCACCCTTAGGAATACCGTGTGCCAGGCATTGATGCATAGGCATCACAACTGGGTAGTCTAATCCCCAATGTTAAATTTTTGTGTGTATATGTGTAGTGTTCACACACATCTGAATGTGCCATGTGTCGTGGTGCATCTGTAGTATTCACAGGGCGACCTTACATGTGTCACTCCTCATCCTAGCTTCATTGAGAACTCACTTCTTGTTCACTGCTGGCTGACCAGCAAGTTTCCCAAGATGATGCCTTCTTCCTTCATTCATAGGAACATTGGGATTACAGACAGATCCCACCATGCCTGGACTTAATTTCAGGTTTTCATGCTTGCAAATCAAGCAGTTCCCCACCCCCACCCCCGGAGCCATTTTCAGATCACTTCTGATCCCATTTTAAAATGTAGAAATTGAGCTGAGCAATGATGGCACATGCCTTTGAATCCCAGCACTTGGGAGGCAGAGGCAGGTGGATCTCTGAGTTCGAGGCCAGCCTGGTCTACAGAGTGAGTTCCAGGACAGCCAGGGCTACACAGAGAAACCCTGTCTCGAAAACAAACAAACAAAAAGTAGAAATCGAATGAGGCTCTTTCCTCTGTCTGAGACTCTAACACACGGAGGTTGACATCAGCAAGCTTGTCTCCCAGCTGAGCTGCTTTCTGGGGGTTGTGATTTGGAGAACATAAGCAATGAAAATAGAAGGCCGTGTTAAAAACATCCTGGTCTGAAATTTTCTCTTGGTGGTTAGGAAGCAGCATTCAGGGGATGCACGGGGATGTAAAGTACACTAAAAATAAAAATAAAAAGAACAGATAACAGATGGTCTTTTAAAGGCCAAGTTTGCGTTTGTCATTTTTTTTTATTTGTTGGTCTATTTGTGTGTAAAGAAAACTGGAACCTACCTGGAACTTGAAGGGAAGCAGGGAAGCGCAAAAGGCTGTCTCTAGGACATCTGCATTGCCGCTGCGAACCACTAAGTACAAGGTGCTAAAAAGTGAGAAGCTCTGCACAGCAGTTAAACACTCGCTTGCTTCTGGTGGAGAGCGGGAGCTTTATAATCAAAAGTAGCTACAAGTTCTGTTGGTTTCCCCAAATACCTTTGAACTTGACAAAAGAGTGTTCACTTTGCACGTTGCATATGCACAGATTAGCTACCCTACGGCCCCTGAGAGAGGGTAAACTGGGTAAAAGGAACAAGCAGCAGAGGACTGAGCCATGCTCCCACTGTAACAATGAGGTGTTCAGGTTGTGAGGATAAATGGTAGTTCTCAAACTGTTGCGGATTATGTCAGAATTCTTCACTGAAACAGGTATAAGGGATGGCCTACCTCTTACCAAACCAATTAGCCCCCTTTATGTGGAGGTTTTAAAATACTGAGACTTGAGGCTTTGCAGGGGATGCTGTGTACCGAGAGAACCCTGGCACAATCATAGTCCTTATTTGCTACCCCTAAACCTAAAAGCTGGTAAATTCAAGTGGATTTCCTTACTGGAAGAGGCTGACCTCACATTGTGAGACTTGAGTTTGGTTTCCAGCGTTTTAACAGGAAAAAACTGTTTACTGACCCTGCTTGAGACAAAACCATCTCGACTTCATTAATCTTCAACATTCTCAAAGATTCTCTAGTCTGATAATTTTCTAATATGGTAATTAGTTGTTAGTTTAAACTACAGTCCTCACAAAAACTCCTGGCACATGAGAACAGAGAAGATAGCATTCTATCATAAGAAAAGGAGGGAAGCTGAACCTGAATTCTCATGCTGACTTGATAGGTGATAAATGTGTCTGCAAGACTCCACTCTCCTGGTGGCTTTGCACAGCACTCACGGGGTGGGGTATAGGCTCAAACATAGCAAGGACACTAACAGGGAGCAAGGGAGAGCTTGCTGACTCAAGAGCATCAGTTTTTCGGTGTGTCTGCAAGTATTTGTAACCTTTTTGTTCAAGGAAATGCGTCCATTATATTTTTTAGGAAGCTGATAATTTTATTGATCTTGTGTGGATTACCAGTCCTTTTGGGATATATTTATCAAGGTGAGCTGTATGAGTTTTGACGTCACAAGCAATCGTGGTGGGTTCTATTTAGGAATGTGAAAAGGACAGAAAACTGCAGCCTCCCAGGCATGGTTATTCACACCTTTAATCTAGGCACTCAGGAGGCAGGCAGGGTTCTGAATTTGAGGCCAGCCTGGTCTACAAAGGGAATTCCATGATGGCCAGGGCTGTTACATAGGGAAACCTTGTCTCAAAAAAACTAACCACACACACACACACACACACCCTGTAGTTTTTGTAATTAATATTTTTAATAGTAAAAATTGTAAGTTTAGATATACAACTTAAAAAATTAATAAATGGTGACATGCACATTATTACCGATTTGCAATAGCAAATCTACAAAGCCTGGCTCAGATTTTATTGTACTGCTTGGCCACAGTCAAATGGGGAAAGTGTTTCGTTTGGAATACGGGAAATAACGAAGCACCCTTATTCTGACAAATCAGACAAAAGTAGAAGTTGAGTCACACATAACATGCACTCTTAAATTTAAAGGGATTTTTTTGTCTGTTATTTGTGTACAAGGAACAACTGATTTTTTTTCCAAAAAAATCTTGATGCGAGCTGGGTGGTGGTGGCGCACGCCTTTAATCCCAGCACTTGGGAGGCAGAGGCAGGTGGATTTCTGAGTTCGAGTCCAGCCTGGTCTACAGAGTGAGTTCCAGGATAGCCAGGGCTACACAGAGAAACCCTGTCTCAGAAAAACAAAACAAAAATAAAAAAAAAAAATCTTAATGCCACATTAGCTCCATGTCAAAGTAATTGAGACAGTGGTATAAAAGGCAAATGCTATTCTCTCAGAAGAGAAAGAACAGAAGGATCTAATGAACTTTGTGGTGTCTGAATGACTCCTGACACTTAACTTCAGGTCTATTATTGGGCTCTCCCTTCTCCCACCACTCCCCAAATCTGATATCCTTGGTAATGAAGAGGATAATCTTAAATTTGAATTTTAAACAGTAACCTAGAAGTTAGGGATGCCCATTGGTAGAAATGTGTGAGGCCCTATGATGATACCCATGCAATGCTTTAAAAATGGAAAGGGGAACTTAAAGCCTGCACCCCTGGGACCTACCTACCTTTTTGTTTTTCCTTTTTACTAACCAAGTATGTATCTGGGTAGGTAGCTCTTTCAGAGTCAGTGCACCGGAGCAGTAAGCAAATGTACTACAACAGATTTCAAGTCTTTTTGTGTCCAGCGACTAAAGAGTGCCCAGCTCAAAGGTCCTAAGAGACATGGAAAGCCCAAGACTCAGGTCTGGCTCTGTAGGGAGTGAGAACATGAGTGGTTAATACTCATGTTGCAGGGACTATTCTGTTACCTTTGCACATCAACTCATCTAATTGTAAAGTCCAGGAAAAGCTGGCATAGGAGATAACTGCTTTTATTTGTGGAGCACCACTTTATTCAGTGTTTCTAAGAGATGTGGACTGATTGATTGAAGATTTGTTAGTAAGTGATCGTACACAGAAATCTGTATCCCAGCCAGACTGGAAAGAAAAACTTCCTGTTGACAAGATCTACATTCAAATGCTGTTTCTACCCTATTTTTCTATCTTTACAGGTGCTGTTCATGTTAGCCCAATCCCAAAACCACATTCTTAGTATGTTTGCTTGGGTTCTTTGACATAGTCTTCTTAAGTAGCCCAAGCTACCCAGAACTTAAGAGACCGTGCTTCAGCCTCCCAAGCCCTTGATTACAGGCGTGCCTGCCACAATGTTCACCAGGACAGTCATACTTAATGTGTGCATAATTTATTCAATAAATATTCAGGTGTTTTTGAGTGTTTATCTCAGAGGGGTTTTGTATGTATTTATTTGAACACAGAGTCTTCCTATGTGTCCTTGAAGCCACCATATTCCTACGTTACCACCCTGAGTGCTGGTTTAGTCATGTGCCACCATGTATTTTTATATGACTCGCTTCTGTTGTAGCAGCTAGCATAGATCCATCTAAGCGTCTACCAGCTTATTCTAGAATAAACTTTGTTTAGTTCTGAAACCACAGGCTACATAAATCAGTTTGGGGGAGGGTGTTATAGGGTGGCTTATACTAGGTAACTTGTTGCCAAGTCTCATGGTCTGAGTTCCATCACCAGACCTCGTATGGTGACAGGGGAGTTGTTCTCTGAACTACATACATACCCACACACATATGCACAAGTAACTGTTATTCTCCCCCTCCCCCTCTCTCTGTCTCTGTCTCTCTCTCTGTCTCTCTCTGTCTCTCTCTGTCTCTCTCTCTCTCTCTCTCTCTCTCTCTCTCTCTCTCTCTCTCCTCTCTTGTGTGCATGTGTGTGTTTATAGTTCACCTGATTCATGGGCCTTAGTGGTAGATGGTAACTGAGTGTCAGATTGAATCAGAGTAGGGGCCTATAAGATGGTGGCAGGCTAATACTGGAAATGTGGACTTATGATCTGGAATTTAAGCCAGAATTACCTGTGCATTTTTTATTTGTCTATACTAAGGAACACAGGCTGATATGAGGCAGTCACATATTTTTGAGTGCTCATGATAAAATTGAGTAGTTAACTGTTTTCAAAAATTTAAAGATGGGGCGGAAGAGATGACTCAGAGGTTAAGAGCATCTTTCTTTTTTGTTTTGTTTTGTTTTGTTTTGTTTTTCAAGACAGGGTTTTTCTGTGTAGCTCTGGCTATCCTGGAACTCACTCTGTAGACCAGGCTGGCCTGGAACTCAGAAATCTGCCTGCCTCTACCTCCCAAGTGCTGGGATTAAAGGCGTGCGCCACCACTGCCCAAGAGCATCTTTCAAAGTCCTGAGTTCAATTATCAGCAACCATGTGGCGGCTCATAGCCATCTGTACTGGGATCTGATGCCCTCTTCTGGTATGTAGGCATATATGCAGGCAGAACACTATATATAATAAATAAATCTGCTTTAAAAAAAAATTTAGAGACGATTATGACCCTCTACCTACTGATCCATTTGGGGGTAAGTAAGCCGAGCTTCATAATTGAAATAAATAAACTGTTCCTCAGTGGATCCATATATTCAGTTATTTGATGAAATAAAAGCAGCAGTAAGGATTGCTACGTGACACTGCTGTTGAGACAGCTCTGGAGGGAAACCTCTGAAATACTGGATTTCAAAATAGAAAACTGCATCCTTGTCACGGAGTTCTTGCCTTCATGTAACATTGAACAAGTCAGTGTCAATCTGGGCTTCAGTTCTCATTTGTAGTCTTTAAAGATGCATCTGCAGTCTTAGGTACCTGTGCGTGGGTATGTGCACAGAGGCAGGTTCCGACTGAGGCTGGAGGTGCTGGATCTCTAGGAGCTGGCGTTACAGACTTCTGTGATCTGCCTGATGTGGTTCTGGGAACTGATCTTTGGTCCTATGCAACTGCAGCAAATGCTCTTAACAGCCGAGCGCACTTGTATTTTTAAATTTTGGTGCTGGGGAGATGGTTCCATGGTTAGGTTGCTCTTGTAGAGGACCCAGGTAAGATTTCCACTACCCCCCATTGTGGCTCCAGTTTTAGGGAATTTGAAGCCGTCATCTTCTAGCCTCCAGCATGCATGTGATGCACACACATATGTGCAGGCAAAGCACTCATACACAAAAAAATAAAATTACTAATTAAGTTGTTAATAATTCAAAATTAATAAAAATAAAATTCATCCAGTATCAGAACATTTTAATCCCTTCAGTTCATTTAATAAAATTTGGGAGTATGTACATTGTTGCCAACTAAGTACTGTGGGTTTATCCTGAAGATAAAATACAAGACATCATTCTGCCCTGCATTCCAGTTCTGACAAGTGAGAGGGAGACAGGAACATAAGCAGGTGATGGTGGGAGATGTGGTGTCAGGAAGTTCCCATTTCCTAACTCATCACAGATACTTAGACTCCCACGTGTGTACGCTATGTTCTAGAACCATGGATTAAGGACATTTAGAGACTCTGCCTCTACAACATACTTTGTGTTAGTAAGTTCCCACGTGCTGCTGAAGTTGACAGGGAGGCGGGTTGACGAGGGGACCCTAACTCACTTCAGATACACGACTGTTTGTCTCGAAAGTGCTGCTCAGGCCTAGGCTGGGCTGGGTCTCCTATGGTAAGGGGAAGACAACAGAAAACAGGCTGAGTGAAAATGCCATGGCCTTGAGGGTAAGAACAAACCATTTGAAAATCCTGTGCCCATGAACACTGCTGGGAGGTAAAGGAGAGCATGTTCCCAAAGCTAAAGACTAGGCTAGTGTTGATCCGGGGATGAGAAAATGCCATGCTGGGAATGTCTGCGTGGAAACCTCACCCAGCTGGACACATCCTGCCTGGGCGTCTCTTGCTTGATCCCTGGGCTTCCGGCTGACTGTTTGGGGTAGTGGTTCCTGCTAGTTGATGTGTCTGATATCTCACTGCCCATCTCCTGCTTGCTGATTTATCTACTTCTGCTCACTGTATGCCTAATAAACTCATGTGAAACCGAAGGTGTGGCTTTTGTAGATCATTCTCTAGATAGCGCGCGCACACACACACACACACACACACACACACACAAATCACAAAACAAAAAACCAACACTACCAACAAAAACCCCTCCCATGCAATTCAGAAATATTCCCTAACATGACTTTCAGTGCTAGACCATTACTGTTTTATCAGGTGAGGGTTGAAGTGTGAATTGGTGAAAGTTTGTCAAGTTTTGAATACACTTCATCTCTGTTCTTCACCTGTTGTATAATACAACTTCAGATCACAACACTATTTGCCCCTTGAGTCTCAAGAAACTAATCTTCCATAGAAGCATCTAGTAATACAAGTTTAATTGAACTCTTGTTTTATGAGACAAGGCATCCCTGCATAGTTCAGACTACCCACAACTTCATGATCCTTCTGCTATGGTCTCCCCAGTGTTGGGATTACAGACCTGAGTCAACACACCAGACTGCCCTCTCTCTTGTGTTGTTGCTTTGTTATTTGAAACAGTATTACTCTGTAGCCCAGGCTGACCTGGAACTCACTCCTCAGTAACAGTTCTTACTTAGCCTCCTACAAGCCAGAGATTTACAGGTAAGGAGGCGTGTGAGTCCCATTCTTCATTTTGCTCTGCTTAGGAGAGTGCACAATTAAAATTCCAGAGATACTGTGTAGTGGAGTATGTTCTGGCCTAAAACTCACCACTTTGTTCCCATACTACAGAAATGTTTCAAAATCACGTTTCAATTCTGCCACGCACCAGGCCAGCGGTTTCTCGTGTCTTCTGCAGATAACAAGATGCTGTCTCCATTTCACATTACAAGGTCAATGTAATGAACTGGTAAAATGACCTGTACAGTGAGCTCTGTCTCTCATTCAGCTGCCAGAAACACAGGAGAGAGGCCGGCCAGCACTGACGCTGTTAACTGAATGTCTCCTGGGTTCCAGGCGTCTATTGTCTGACCCTTTATAGTCTTGCTTCCCTCAGAAAGGTCATGAAGGAAGCACATTTTCTGTGGCACCAGCTGTGAGCTACGTTCACAGGTGCACCTAGGTAGGATGTCTCGGGCAGAAAAAGGTATCAAGCAAAAGACATCTTCATGTTAAGTAACACATTTTAAATAACTCCCCAAATCACCAATCTCCTCAATTCTGCCACCACACCTCCCCGAAAAAAATCAGTTTTGATAAAGTCGTCCTATTATTAGTTCTACACTCAAACAAACAAAAAACTCTTGGAAATGCAGTTTTCTCCAGGGCAAATTGTCATGCTGAGAAAAATGGAGATTCTTTCATGTGAACAGAAATAAATAATAGAGAGATGGGAGACGCAAGTATTTTTATGAGAAATGTTGGGCTTTGAAGCACCAGGCCCCTACCTCGTGGGGACAGGAATATAATGGTGAGTCTTTGCTCTTGGACACGGGCGGTAGTTTTTAATATTACCACCAAATGAATTGGGGACAATCTGCTCTAGAAGGTTAATTTATGAGGCTAGCTCATCTCCACCAAAAGCCACATCTCAAGTTACAGTACTCCTTTAAGATTAATATGGATGAAAGCCCTTGGCCATCTCAGTGATTAATATTTGCTTAGAAATAGGATCAAGGGCCATCCTTTTAGCAAGGATGTTTATAGCAAGTATGTAACACTTGAATCAGTTAATGTTTGTCACCTGCAGCTGTTGCCCGCAACAAAGGATTTAATGGTGAACATTTCCTAAAAAAAGAAGGAATCTGGAGTCTCTAGCACCAATTTACTATTCTGTAGACTTGTCTCTAGCTTCACGCCAAATTACATGTATCTGTAACAGGAGATATAGCTGAAAAAAATTTAAAATGTTAATGGAAATTACAAATGTATTATTCTTCTCCAAATACTTACTTATAAATAGAAATTACACGTATCTTCTGAGGAAGTGCCTGGTACCTCACCTTTGTGAAGGCATTTTCAACTGTTTATTTCCTGTGCTTTTTTTTTTTTTTAACTTTTTACTGGTTCTTTGTGAATTTCACATAATGCACCCCAGTCCTACTCATCTTTCACTCCTCTCATATTCGCCCTTCACTCCTGCATCCACCCCATCTACAGAGAAAAGTAAAATCTCACGGAAGCTGTAGTATGTCACAGTGTGTCTCACAGTAAGTGTACCCTTGCCCACACTTTGCTTGCAAATGTTCATTGCAATAAGTTGTTGATCTGATACAAGGCTTTTTGGTTTCTGCTACACTATCAAAACTGGAATGTCACTGAGACTCCTTTTGTATGCCATGTTTTTACCCTGTGTCATGGAGATCCTGTAGTTTGGGATCTGTAGGACCGGCCCATTCATGATCTCCAGAAGTTCACTGATGGTGTAGATGTTTGAGTGGGCCAATTCAAAGCCCTATATCTGGGCCTGAGAGGTACCTGAGCTGATCAACCTGCCAGCTCTCCCATACCCATACCATTGGGGTGAGCTCTCCTGCCCTGTCCTGGGCTCGCCCATCCAATGACACTACCAGCAAGTGGCAGAGCCTGCTCTCCTGCTATCATGCCCTTGCTACTGGCTCACCTGAGCCTATGACAAGGTGTAACTGTGGGCCTTTAGATGCCGGCCTCCAGTTTTTTTCTTTTCTTTTCTTTTCTTTTTTTTTCTTTTTCTTTTTTGTTTTTTTTCCGAAACAAAGTCTCTTTGTGTAGCCCTGGCTGTCCTGGAACTCACTCTGTAGACCAGGCTGGCCTCGAACTCAGAAATCCGCCTGCCTCTGCCTCCCAAGTGCTGGGATTCAAGGCGTGTGCCGCCACCGCCCGGCGCCGCCTCCAGTTTTCAAAATAAATATGGAGACTATATTTATTTATAACCTTTTGACCTTGTTGCAAGGCATTGTTTCCCACTAACTCATAACTCAAATATCCTGTTTACACTTATCTAAGTTCTGCCACAAGACTGGTTAGTTAGCTCTCCTTCCTTCCCAGCCTGCTTCTGCTTCTTCCTCCGTGGCCGGCTGGCTGAAGCCCTGCTGCCTGACTCTGTCACAGAGTCTCTGAGTGTCTGTCTGTCTGTCTGTCTGTCTGTCTGTCTGTCTCTCTGTGTGTCTGTCTTGTCTCTCTCTCTCCCCTCTCCCCCTGTCTGTCTCTGTCTGTCTCTGTCTTTCTCTATTTCTGGAAGTCCCACCTTACTATTCTGCTTTGCTTACAAAATACTACAGAGGAGATGCTTAACAATACCAAAAACCCACCTGTAATCAAATCTCTACCAGTTTAAAAATCAGCATGTGTGTAATACAGAGATCATCTTTACGCAGTACACAAAAACATTACTCCAACACTCAGGGCCCACTCTCCTGCTCTGATGAGCCCAAGTCCAGTCCTCCTGGCTGCCATAGGTGGCAAGGGGCGAGGTTAGGGGGAGGCATCTCTTCCTCACCAATGTCCCAGCAGGCACAGCAGACAAGTTTCAGGGCCAGCTCTCCCACACTCGTGCCCTCTGGCCCCCACCCTCAGGGCCAGCTCTACCTAACTGCTCAGGCAAGGCGCAGGCCCCACTCTCCTGAGCGTTAGAGCTGGTAAAGGACACGGGCAGCCCTCCTGCTCACCTGACCTCAAGGCCAGGTCTCTCGAATGCACAGGTAGGTGGCAAGGGACGTGTGGGGAGCAGTCCCTCGCCTGTGCCACTGTGGGTAGATGAGTGGCAGGCCCGACACTATCTTGCTTCCCGGGCGATGTGTGGGGCCAATCTCTCAAGTACTGCAGCGGGCTAGTGGTGAAGTCAGCTCTCCTGATCTCATGCCCCCAGGACCAGCTCTCACAAGATGCCCAGGAGATGGGTGGGGCCAGTTCTGTACAACCCTCCGACATCAACACGTCCCCTGGCGGCAGCCCAGACCAGGGACATCTGTGTGATCTTTGGTGGTAACAGATGCTTGCTACTGCAGGGTCACAGACCCAGATGTGGCCCCCAGGTGGCAGCACAGGCCAGGACCCCACCGTGGTTCCCGTTGTCATCATTTCTTCTCACATCAGGCTGTTCCTCACTTACCCTCGTCTCCAGTTCTGCCTCTCTTCACTGTGCCCACATCTTTCTGTCTCTTTCTTCTCCATTTCTCCACGACTTACTTGCTCTTCTTAGTGATGTCAGGAGTCTCTGAGCGTCAGGGGTCATCTCAGGAGTGGTCTCGGGAGTTCTATGCCCCACCTGTGCGTTCTTGCACCACGCAGGCAGCATCTCAGGCATGGTCTGTGCCCCACAGGTCTGCGAAGCGCCAGACTGGTGGTCCTCTCAGGCTACTGATGGTTGTCTGTCTTGATGGTTGTGTTGGGCTTGCTCCTTGTCTGGGCCTGCCTAGGGCCCCGTTGGGGGATAGACTGTCTTGGGCTAACTCCAGCTGAGGGTCCATAGCCCCAGGTGGGGTTCTTTAGTCTCCAGCTCACACCCGGCTCTGGAAGCCCGTCCAGGCCTGTGCAGTGCTGGACTTGTGGTCATCACAAGCTAGCTCCCAGTACAGGCCCTGTGGCATCATACTGGTGGTTGCCTTAGGCCTGATTTTTTTTCATGGAGTGTTAGGCTCCTAATCACTCAGATGTTCACTGAGCCTAGACAAAGCCGCTCTCCTCTCTGCCACCTACGGACACACACGTGACACAGCTGCTACACCTGTAATGCCTCAAGGGGCAGGTTATTTCCTTCTTAATGATCCACCACGAAGGATTTCCTTCCCCTAGAACATCCTGTTGTTTCCGCCTCTGTAAACATCCCATCTCAAGAAGTTCCCTCCAAGATGGAATGTTTTCATCTCAGAGGAAACTACTAGTAACAACACACGGAGAAAGACGTCAGGAAAACAACGCCTTTCCTAATCGGCTCAAAAAATGTCTCGGGATAACTCTAAGGAAGTGAGACGCATGGATCATAACTTATTTATTTATTTAGGAAGGCATCAGAAGGTTGGAAATTTTCCCATGCTCATGTATTGGTAGGATCAGTATTGTGAAAATGGCCATCCTACTAAAATTAGTCTCCAGGATCAAGGCAAACTCTGTCAAAATCCAATACAACTCTTCACAGAAATTGAAAAACTAATATTAAAATATGTACAGAAACACACACACAAACAAGATAGGTAACCCTGAACAATAAAACAATACCCGGAAGTATCCCTATTCTTGATTTTAAGTTGTATTACAGAGATAGACTAATAAAATACAGTGTAGTATTGTTATAAAAATAGACATGTAATAGAGTTGAAAACCCAAAGATAGGCCATACACCTGTGGGCACCTGATGTTTTTGGACAAAGAAGCGAAAATTACACTGCAAACAAGACAGATTTCTTCAACAAATGGTGCTGGTCAAACTGGACAAGCACCTGTAGAAGAATGAAACTACATTCATACCTTTCACCTTACACATAACTCATTCCAGATGAATCAAGGACCTCAATGTGAGACCTGATACCCTAATGCTGACAGAAGAAAAAGTAGAGAATATATTTGAATTCATTTGCACAAGAAAGAGGTCTTTCCAAACAGGACACAAATAGCATGTGAATTAAAGCCAGCAATTGATAAACAGAACCTCATGGAACCTTTAAAACGCTTGAGTAAAGCAAGGACTCTATCATTTGAGTGAAGAGGCTGCCTATGGAATGGTCAAAAAAACCTTACCCATTAAATATCTGACAGAAGGTCAGTATCTAGAGTTACTAGACCACACACACACACACACACACACACACACACACACA